>VDFB02000013.1:263858817-263901727 GCA_007258455.2 Sequoia sempervirens | reverse complement strand
TTTGACGTAGTCATGTGCTTCTCTTTCCATTGTAGACCAATAATACCCCATCCTCATAAATTTATTAGCTAGGGTAATTCCACTCGAGTGTGAACCATAGATGTCATTATGCACCTCAGTTAAAGCGGTCAATGCCTCCTCAATGTTTAAACAATGTAGTAGGGTTCCTTCTATGCTCCTCTAGTATAGGGTATTTCCTAAGATGACAAACTAGGATGCTTTCTTGACAAAGGTTCTTTTTAGGATTGAGGGTAAGTCAGCAAGTAGGACACCTATTCATAGGTAGGTATAAATGTCATTGTACCAAGGATCACTATGAACAACGATTTCACACACAAATTCTGATTTTACTACCTTGAATGCAGGCATGAGAAGCTGCTCTATCAAGAATTCATATTTTGGGACATTATGAGGGATGTCCAGTAGGGACCCAATCATTGCCATGGCATCTGCTGCTCTATTGTTTGTTCTAGGAATTTTCTAAAATGTGATATCAACGAATGATTCTTTGAGGCTTTTTACCATCTTTTTGTATGGAGTCAGTTTATCATCCTTAGTTTGGTATTCACCATTCACTTGATTTATTATCAGCTAGGAGTCTCTGTATACTCGGGCCATGATGTTCCATAACACTACTATTCTCAAACCTATGGTTAAATCCTCATATTCTATAATGTTATTAGTGCAGGGGAATGCTAATTTATAGGACCTTGGTATGTAGTCCCCCTGTGGGGTGATGAAAAGGACACCAGCTCCTAATCCATGTTGTGTGTATGAGCCATCAAAGTAGAGTTTTCAATGGTCAGCTATGCTGAGATGGAAGATGGATTCGTTTGGAAACTCTGAGATGAGTGGATTCTCTAAATACATAGGTGCTTCTGCAATTTGATCTATGATTACCTAACCTTTGATTGCTTTTAAGTCCACATACTCTATTTCGTATTCCAACAGAATCATGACCCATTTAGCCATCCTTTCAGTGAGCATTTCCTTTGATAGTAAGTACTTGATTGGATCAATTTTGGTGATGAGTTTGACTTTGTGCGCTAACATGTAATGTCTAAATTTCTATGAAGAAAACACTACTGCTAGACATGCTTTTTCGATAAATGAGTAATTTAACTCATGCCCAACCATTGTGTGGCTGATGTAATATATGGCCCTTTCTATCCCATTTTCATCGTGTTGAGCTAGAAGAGCACCGAGTGCTACTGTTGTTGCTAACACATGGAGAATTAATGGCTTTCTTGGGATCAGTGGCATGAGGACCGACAGTGTAAGAAAATATTATTTTATCTTATTGAATGCTTCCTCACACTTTTCATCCCACTTGTACGCTACTCCCTTGTGAAGTAGGTGAGAATAAGGGATTTGTTTATCCACCAGTTGTGCTATGAATTTTTGGATGGATTGAAGTCTACCTTGGAGGCCTCTCAATCGTTTCAATGTTTTGGGTGCCTCCTTCTCAAGGATTGTTGTTACCTTCCCAGGGTCTACATCAAAACCTCTCATTGACACTATGTATCCTAGAAAATTTCATGATTGTACGCTGAAGACGCACTTCTTTGGATTTAATCGGACCTTGTATTCCTCTAGCCTGTCAAAAATGGCACTTAAGGTTGCTATGTGATCCTTCCTCTTTCTAGATTTGGCTAGTATGTCAGCAACATAATCTTTGACAATTTTGTGGATCATGTCATGAAATATTAGCATCATAGCCCTTTGGTATGTTGCTCCTGTATTCTTCAAGCATAATGGCATCATATTCTAGCACTAAGTCCCCCATGGACAAGTGAAGGCCGTTTTGTGTTGTTCTTCTTTAGCAATCATTATCTAGTTGTATCCCGAGAAATCATCCATCAGGGAAAGCATCTCGTGTCCCGTTGTCATGTCTACTATCATGTCAATTTTTTGCAACGACAAATCATCTTTTCGACATGCTTTGTTTAAGTCCCTAAAGTTTGTGCAGATTCAAATGGCCCCATCAGGTTTTGAGATAGGAACCATGTTTGAAACCCATTTTGGATAGTCGATTGATCAAATGAATCATGCATCCAATAGCTTCTTCAATTCCATTTTGACTAGCAGAGTGATCTGAGGGTGCATTTTCCTGAGCTTTTGTCTAATGGGCTTTGCTTCAGAGTATATTGCTAGGTGATGAACTAAAATTTTTGGATTGAGCCTCAACATGTCTTCATAGCTCCATGCAAATTTAATATGTCTCTCTCTCAAGAAGGCTGCTAGGAGCTTTGTTCCTCTAATAGTAATGATTTTGCATAGAATGTGATGTGTGGTGTCTGCTTTGTTCCTAGCTTGACTGGATTGCATTTTTATGCTACGACCACTAATTTTTCCTGGTGAAGAGCTCTAAAAGGAAGATTGAATCCCCCATCCTCGGGCTCCTCGGAGAGGATTTCACCATTGGATGTGTCCTTTCTTTTTATTTTTTTCAGGTTGGAGAGTGCCACAGTGTGGTTTTCACTCAAGGACCTAGAGATTATTCTCAGTTTTTCAATTTTGTGACTAAGGGATTCAATCATTTCCCCATAGTATGCATGTGTATCCAGCTCAATGATGAATCCTACTTTGTGATCCCCGCACAGAATATTATCCTACAGTCCCATGAATTCTGAGAGTGCCTCATCATTTTCGAATGTGTTAAGAATTGGTGGTTCTCATTGGTCATAATCTATGAGTTATGGGTAGACTAGTCGGATTTCATGGTTTTGATTGTTAGTGGACTCAAATTACATAGTACTAATCATGAGAAGGGTGGTGTCCTCGGAGAGCATGGATAGGTTGGTTATGGGATCTTTTTCATCACTACTACTATAGATGTCAATTATGTTAAATTTGAAGTTGTCTAAGGGTAGATCAGTGGATACGAGTAAGCAAAGTTCGGCTACTAATTGCTAAGGAGGATTATTAACCTTTCTAACTGGAGGACTTCAGCCACATATGGTAATACTTAGAGGGGTACATCCAAGGCCAAAATTTCTCATTCACGTCTTCAGAATGATGGGTATTAGAAGCCCATTTTCATTTTTCCCAAGTCTCTAGTTTCTGTGATAGCCCATTTCGAGCATCATTTGCAAACCTTTGCTTCTATCATCAATTGGTAGATTGGTTTTTGGTCTATTATATTGGTATAGGAGATATGATGGGTCCTCCTCTAGGACTTCTTGGTTGAGATCTCCCCAACTTCTAAAGTTGGAACATCCTTCAATGGATGTTTGGGATGTGGAGGCTTCATTTGATTATGGATGTCCTCATCATATGGGAGATTGTGGTAACTCTCCTACCACAAAATAATTTTTGGGAATCATATAGTTTCCACAACAATTATCTTGGATGATGACTTTGATATCAGAGATGGTAGGGATGGCAAGAGTGGCAGGTTTCTCTATCACAGAAGGGGAAGCGAGATTGGCTGGATCAATGTATGGTGTTGATGGTCCATCATCATTTTTAGGAACTTGAGATATTTTGAAGTATATTTCCTCTAGGTTCTTGCAATAGGAGAATGGTTCAGGATCTCCATGGATGGTGAACTCTTGTCCTTCATATGTGAATTTGACACATTGATGGAAGTTTGATGCTATTGCTTGCATTGCATGGATCCACAGACGTCCCAGGAGAATGTTATAATGAAAGTCAAGGTCCAGGACCTAATAGGTGGTTTCCATGATAACTGGCCCTACTTGAATAGGGAGTTGAATTGTTCCTTGGGACACTCTTTCTTGATTATCATATGCTTTGATTGTAATAACTTTTCCTTTGTCGATGGAATCCTTTGAGATTTTTAGGTTCTTAGTGAGCTTGAGGGAAAAAATATTCATGCTTGCACCTCCATCCACCAAGACTCACTTGAATTTATTTTTATGTACAAGGACCTCTAAATTGAGTGCATGGTTGTGAGATGGTTGAATGGGAAATTCCTGGTTAGAGAATGTAACAAGATTCAGAGTGATGATGTTTTTGACCATAGCTTGGAATTGTTATGCATCAAGATCTACAGGGATGGTGGATGAAGCCAATGCTTCTTCAAGGATTTTCTTGTAAGCAGATGAAATTTTTAGCAACTCCATGATGGAAATTTGAATTGGGATTCTTTTCAGCTGATCAAGGATAGTGTAACTACTACGAACAGATCTAGGGTTGGGTGTGGGTGCTCTATTTGGCTGAGATGACCCTGCAATGGTAATTTTACTGCCTCTTGTGGTGACTCCACAATCAACATGGGATCCTTTGATGGTGATGGTAGCACAATAGTCATCCATGGATGCGATGACATGGTCATACACATGATTCACGTTCTTGAAGGTACCTTTCCTCTTATCAGTATTATTCTTCCCTTTATTGTTGTGATTAGGCATCAAATTCATGTATACTTTGAGGTTTTGGTTTCTTGTTGGTTGTTCCACATTTATGATTCTTTTATCAATGAGGTCTTGGACTAGGTTCTTTAATCTCATGCAATTGTTAGTGGTGTGCCCTTTGATTTTGTGGAAGTCACAAAGCTGATTTTCATTGTACCAAGGAGGTTTCAGATCTAGTTCGTGGTAATTTTCTCATAGGTGGGAGCCTTGATGAGGTTTTCATTTATTAGTTTCTTCATGATGACCTTGAGTGGTTCTGCAAGGGTGGTGTACTTTTTCTTGGTGGAATTCTTGTTTCACTAAGGTAGTCCCTTTTGATCGTTGATGTTGTTGATTGTTTTGATGGTGATTTTGAGGTTGCTATTGCGGTGCGGGTGTGTTTTGTTGTGGTGTATTGATGACAACTTTGGCATTGACAACACCATCATTGGTAATGTTTTTGTTTCTTTACCATGTGCGAGGGTGATCCCACAATAGTGGTTTATAATTTTTGGCCAAATTAGACACTGAAATAATTTTTTTTAACTAAATCTTCACTTTCGGGCACCTATAGTCAAAAAACATTTTTAATTAGATTGCACTTATTTTTCCATCTCCCTTGAAAACTAGTTTTTTTCAAAAAACATTTTTAAAAAGTGACGCTCACTATATAATGCATAACCTTTTTTCCATGAAGGATAAAATTCTAATTCTTTTGAATTTAGATTTGTAACTCCAATATCTAGTGTTTCCACTTGGTTAGATGGTTTTTAATTGTGTTTTTTTTTTTTTTAAATCAAGTTTTGAGGTCAAACCAATTACAATTTAGACATAGCGCAACTATATAACATGTAACTTTTTTGTATGTATTGAAATTCTATTTTATTTTATTTTTGGATCAAGGACTTCAATATCTAGTGCACTCATATTTTTCATTTTTTTTTTGATAATCTGCTATTTTTCCACATGTATAGAACAAAGAGCTTGATTTTAAATAGTGAAAAACCTACATTCACAAGAAATTAAAAATAAATATAATAGTCAAATTAAATTTATTGAAAATTATACTTTTTTGGAAGCTTATAATAAGGACTAAATACTTACAAAAAAATAAATTCAAATGAACTCATTTGATCCCCCAAAATATAAATAAAAGGTGGTTTTTTATCAACATTTTGATAGGTGTAAAGGAGACTCCGTAATAGGTATGGTTTAAAACTAGTGGGGTTCTATCCAAAAGGGCTTGGTCTAAGGTTGTTTGTTCAAACCATATTAAATTGGAATCCTTTAAATGGAACTTTTCGAGGTTTAAATCATTATATTTTCTAAAAATATGTGATTTCAACAAAAATCAAGATCTCCCAGAAAGTGTAAACCACTATTGTGGTAGCACCCATGAGGTTTGTGATTATAGCTTGAAGATGGGTGGTTGCTTTGTTGATCATGATATGTTTGTGTCATTGGTTGTGTAGCAAGGGATCGTTCAATGTTGAGAGCCTTCAAGATCAACTAATCATATGTGGTGATCCCTTGGACTTTGAGATGGAAAGCCAAGGCACCCTCGAGGTTGGAGATGATAGTGCACACTTGTTCTTCCAACATGGCCCATTTTCTCTTATTGGCCTTGGATCACCATCATTGTAGGAATGAAGCAAATGATTCATTCTTTCCTTATTTCAGAGCTGATAGTTCCTCTAGACTAACATCCATTCCAATATTGAATGCATATTTTTGATGAATGCGTCTACTATTTCCTAGAACATCTTGATGCTAGGAGGAAGGTGAGAGAACCATTCCATGGTGTGGCTAACCAAAATTCTAGGAAACAACTGCATCAGATAGGTATCATCATATGCGACTTCCATGCAATGAAGCTAGAATTCCCTGATGTGATCTTCACGGTTTCCTGTCCCATGACATTTTTCAAATTTGGGGATCTCAAATCCCTTTGGGAATGTTTTCATTATGAGGCTTCTATCAAATGGATAAGGACAAAAGTTACTGGGTGTTTTCATGGTTCGCCCTGATTGAAGGTCAATAAATTGTTGTGAGAGAAATTTTATTTATGTTGCGACATCATTTTGCGGATCAGGCGGTGGGATTAAAGTGTTTTGAGATGGTTCACCTATCGGTGGGATGGGCGGATTGGTTGGTATGTTGATGGATGATGTTTGCATATTTTGTTGAGCCAAGTATGCTTGCAATTTTTATTATACTAACAGTTCTTGTTGTTGGTCTTGTTGTTGTGCTATTAAGGCATGTTGCTAAGCTTGTTGTTATTGTTGAGCCAAAAATGCTTGTTGTTGAGCTACTAATTGGGTTGCTTCAGTGCTTGTTGATATGCTTGTTGTTTTGTTGCTTATTGTTGTGCAAGATACTGCACTTGTGCTTGTGCTTGTTGTTCTTGATATTGGGCTTGTACTTGAGCGTGCGCTTGAGCTTGAGCTTGTGCAGCTTGAGCTTGGGTTTGAGCTTGAGATTTTTCTTGAGTGGAAACTTGTGCAATCTATGCGGCTTGCGCTGCCTGTGCAACCTAAGTAACTTGAGTAGCTTGCGCTACTTGTGCCGCCTAAGCAACTTGTTTTTGTTGTTGCAATAAGGCTTGGTCTTGTGCATCATACTATGCTTGTTGTTCTTTTAGTTATTATTGTCCAGCTTGGATAGGTTGAGCAGCTTATGCATCTTGGGTGGCTTGTTGAGCAACTAGTTGTGCGGCTTGTTGTTTCTGTACTTGTTGGAGTTCCTTTTGATAGGAAACTTGCTGAGCTTCTTGCAACAAAATATTGTATTGGTTTGATGTGTTTTGTTTGGTGGTGGTGGTAGCGGAGGTGGGTTTAGAATGGTGCTTTTTGTGGTGATGAGAGGCACTGTCATATTGATGATTGGGGTTTGAGTGGTAGATGGTGCGATTGATGTGGTTGGTCCTTGAGAGACCATGTTTTGAGATGTTAGGGGGATGGTTGATGATGTGATGGTGGTGGTTTCTGTTATTGGGATGGTTGCCATCTGTTGTTGTGATATCAATGGCAAGGTGGAAGTATTTGGAATGATGCTCCGATTCATGCTTGGTGGGTTGATCTAATTTTTTTGATTGATTCTTGGTAAAAGGGAATTCCTAAACCAAGAGATGATGTGGATATTGATGGCAATGGTGGAAGCCATGGAAATATGAGGGGTGCAATCTCTTGAGCAAATGGTGAAGTGTCAAAAATGCCTCCTAGTCCAAATATGTCATGGGGAGAGAGGTTTGGGGTGTTGCACAAAATGATGATGATGGGTCATTTGGATTATGAAAGGTGAGAGGGACATATGGATGTGATGGATTTTGCAGTATGGACTATCCCAAGATGGTGTTTGCATCCAAATCCTGATTATTTACGAGAGGATGTGTTTGCAATGCATTGATAAATGCATTTCCTTTGTTAGCAATGCGTTGAGTTGGAGCAATAGATGATGTGATTTGCGAGATTTTTTGAGTGATGCTTTGGAATGTGGGGGTAGATGAAATGGGGATGGTAGATGCTATTGGAGGCATGACCCCAAAATATGGTTCCACAATAGTGCTCACATTGAAATCAGAGGGGAGTTTAGCCCTTTGCTTTGCTAATTAGAGCATGTATAGTGAGGGATTGATTCTCATCATGATGTTGATAATCTTATGATTCTCTAGATTTTGAACTATTTCAGTTATTTCCTCATGTGACATTCCAAAGGGATTTTTGGTAATATCCTCCACTTGGACACCTTCCTCTTGATGGTCTTATGAAAATGGAGGAAGGTTAGTTGTCAGACTACCAGACCCTATGGGATTCATTTCAGGAGCGGTTTGACTCAAGTCACTCGAAGTAGATGTTTGTTTGTTGGATTCCATGTTCCTCTTGTGTTGAGATCTAGTTTGCACCATAAAATAGGGATCAATTTTTCAAGAATATGAGAGATAAACCTCTAATTCTTTAGAATGATATATCTTTATGTACAAAAAGACAAATTTTTAGGATGATTTAAATATCAAAGGATGATAATGATATGGATGCAAGATGGATGTTTGATGGATGATTGGAACTCTTGAGAAAATATTGAAGGGTATGTTAAACTTTAGGACTTGATTTTGAAATTTGCTTTGAGATTGATTTTGATTTTGGATTTGGATTTTGATGATGAACTGATAAACTCTAAGAGGTTGGATGTTGGACCCTAGAGTAGATTTTGTTCAAAAGATGCTAATTTGACTAAGTGTGAGAAGAAGGATTCATCTAAACACACCTAACCAAACAAGATGGTTTTGATTGGTTTGACTTTAATTTTGGATAATGAACTCCTAAATCCCAAGATGTTGGATGTTATCAAGGGATAAGTTTTTCCACAAGGTTTGATAATTTGACTAGATATGTGTGGAAGGATGCATCTACACACATCTAATCAAACAAGGTGATTTTTGGATTGGTTTCAATTTATTTTCTCAAAGTTTAACATGAAAGATTTTTCAAAGATTTTCAAAGAGTTGTTGATGAGATGATTTTGGTTTTGATGTTCAAAGATGGATGAAGGTTTGATTTTGATCCTAGGTGAACCTAAAAGGACACTTTCTTTACTAGACCTCACTTTTGAAGAACAAGCTTTTCTCTAAACAAAATGTTCAAAGTCCCTAAAAGGATTTGGGTTTTGATAGTAATAGAATGAGTACAAACTAGGATTGTTTCTTGAAGCTTTTTTGTAAAAGTTAAAAAGTAGTCTTCATCTAAATTCGTATAGCGTTGAGAGACATTTTTGGTGATCTTTCGGACTAAGGGATTTTACCTTTGGTTTCTTGATCTTGATCTTGATCTTGCATGAAATAATTGGAGACACATGTGTGGGGTCCAATTGTTTTTAGCCTTTGCTTAATGACTTTTTTTTACCACAAACACTTCTTGATTAGGTTTTAAAACTAGATGTCCAATGTCTTAACTTCTCATTCCTCAAGGTATATCATGTGAAACTTTGATGAAATCAAGGCAAGGGTTACCTATTGTTAATTTTAGTAATCAAATTCAGATATAAATCGAAGTGTTTAGAAACTTCTAAGGATAAAATCCCAAGGGCAAGCAATAACACATGAATTTAAGTCATATTGTATTTTCTTCCTAAAGGTTTTGAAGTTTTGATGACAAATGTTAAATGTTTGTTTCCAAATTTTGTTGAACAAGCAAAGTATTTTGTAACCAAGAACAAGCACAATCCTATGGATATGAAAGACTATATTTTTTGAGTCCCCACTTGGACAAGTCTAGGTACGATTATTTTTAGCAAATGCTTAGATGCTTGACCCCACTGGCTCCCCTCCACGACACTCACTTCTCAGGGTAGCTAAGCATTAGTACCCATGAAACTCCCATGGAATACTTTCCATTTCTACTAAAACCCGTAAAAGTGTGGGGCAGCTTCAGAATGATCGTTCTTGCACCAACAAATAGATAGGGACTTTGGCCTTTCTACAACAAGGGTTTTAATTTGGACTTTCCATTCGTAGGAGTTGACCCATCAGGGCAAGAGACCATTGCTTCCCTTCTCGTCAGAGCAAACCGCATGATACTATCCATTGTTCCAGTGCCCACTTTTATATCCCGGTTGGAAATACTCTTAGCTTTAGAGTGTTACTGGTTGAGTCATTCCCTTGGGTGAGTACTTTTTCCCCAAGGCAGGCCCTCTAAGATAAACAAAAGAGAGAAAACATATTCATAGTTTGATCAACCTTCATTTAGAAACAAAGGGAGAACACACATAATAGGTTTACTCACACTCACAAGATGTTTTGTTCAATTTTAGTTCCCAAAATGAAGTGTGGAGGCAATTACTTTATCCCAACCTAATACCACCAAAAACCCTTTTGATTCTCAAGATCATCATGAGGCATGAGAGAAGCACACACATTTTTTCAATGGTGTTAGTTTGAGTAAGCAATTACAAAAACAAAGTAACACATGTTATTTTTAATCCCACAAAGGAATAATGACTTCTTTTTAAGCACCAAAGGAAATGTGAATATTTCCTTATTCAATTGTTAAATCTAAAAAACAACTCTAGTAAGTTTGTTCTAAAGTTATTTTTAAGCCCTTGTAGCGAAAATTGAGATGTTCTTTTTAGAATCCAAAAAACTAAAGCATAAAACAAAACCCTTAAGCATTTAAAAACTCCGTTGGTTTCAAGTTTTAATGCCCAATTCCTTTTTCAACTCCAATCTTGCTTTTTTTTCACTTGATTCCAATGCCTGATTTCGATGTCAACCTTCACCTATAAACATAAAGTTATTGCAAATTAGAAGTATACACTCATTGCAAAACTATAAAGCATGTACAAGGCATGTCCATAATTTGATGAAACAAAAAGGATTGGAGAAACCTATAAGTTATCTTTGATGAAATTATAACTCAATTAAATTTCCAAATGTCAAGACCTTTTCCATTCGCATCCATATGAAAGGAAAATTATGAACATTAATTTAAAAAGTTTCATTAATCGCACTAAAAGTCATACCAATGTACAAGATTATACCAATGTATTTCATGTTTGTTGAATATCATGAAGCAAGACGATTTCTCAAATGTTGTAACAGCTATAAAAGAAGAGAAAAATTCACAATTTAACAACATATAGTCAAAACCCAAGAAAAACTTAAGTAGAAAGCTTAAAATAGACACTACCTCACATTAATAGTACCAAGTCTGATTAATAAGTAGAAAGGACAACATATTTAACCAATGTTTCATAAAAGAAAGATTTCTCCTATAAGGTTTGAGACTCTAAGAAAGTCAAAATGTGACAATGGGCATGAGTCTCTAAAGATGATGATTAGATACTTGTACACAACTTGATGGCTACCCTCAAATAGCTTAGCATGGATTTTTAATTATGGGCTTTTTATGGGAATATCAACTACACTAGCATCATAAAATATTTGGACTAGTCAGAATTTCTGATATGGTGTGGAATCCAACTCTTTTCAGAACACAATCTGCATGTCCCAATAGCAAATTCATAGGTGTATGAAAAGACAACAAATAAATGTCCTAAAAAAATTTCAAGCAAATACCTTTACTCAATGTTTGAAGAAGGCATCAAAAAAAAAACTTTTTTAAAGTGAATGCAATTGGCAAGTATAAAGCTGAATTCTAGTTTAATGATAAAATGTTGATTGGTGGAGTGTTGGAGTACTTCTAAACATAGTTACTAGTCAGCCTCTCTTCACTCACAACAACCGATAGAAACTTTAAGAGGATAAAATCAAGCCATACTTGAAATCTTGAAGTTCATTTATGGATCAAAAGGGTTGCTGTAGAAGGATCAATAGCAAACGCCTAGGGACTGGAGTGAATGCCAGTGATGAAATTTAAACAACAATATCAATCGATGCTTAAAACAGTCAGAATATCCTTGTGTCTTTATTAATGCCCAACTAGCATTTAAGAGAAACCAACTTACCTGTGGGAATGCTCCAATCTAAGTATACTCAATTTATAAGTAACTTTCACTTCTTCAATTTTGCACACAACTTCCTAACTTTGATGTTTATCCCCCATGAGGTCAGTCAAGCATGTTGTATGTGCTTCATCACAGTTTGGATCATTTTCTTTTATCAAGACCAAGAGCTAAATGACAATTTCAATAAGTGAGGATGGGATTTAGTTTGTGAGTGATATGACAACGTTTAATATTACAAAAAAAATTGATTCTCATGCAAAAAAAAAATATAAAATGAATCCAACCATGATTCGAGAGAATTTATTGTTTGATTTTAACCATAAAGTCGCTTCCCTTGATCTAATTTGAAATAACAAAATCATTGGCCCCTTCTTTTTTTGAATGGTCACAAGCAACCTATGTGGGTGAAATGCATTTTTGAAGTTGGCGGGTAAAAATTTTAATTCCCTCTTGAAAAGATGTGATGGAGGGGATCTGAGAACATGCCAAGACAACAGATCAATGCCTACATTCTATAAACACTTGACTATATATGGATAGAATTTATTTCTAGCAATAAATTGAATACAACAAATAACTATCGTATGGCCTTTAATATGTTTTCTTCACTTTAATTTACTGCATAGTAAATATTGAATCTACCAAGGACCATTTAGGCTATGTATGACCAAATAAGAATCGATGAGATTATAGACTGAAGATTGAGGCGATTTACAAGTATACATAAATATTTTAAAAAGGTTTCGACTATTTCAAAAATAATTGATATGTGTTTATGTATATCGGCCTACAAACATTTTCAAACAGAATCAATGGAGATTTTAGATGGTCTAAAACTATTTAAGTCATAAGACAACTAAAGTGAACAAATATAAATGGTCAATACTAATAGTGATTTAAAACGTTAAAGAGACTCTAGAGTGGTCTCTTTCAATTCTAATGATGTAGGCAAAACCTATCAACAATTACTTATTACCAATATTAGTGAGTGAATGATGTGCAATAGATTGTATAAGCTAATATTATCAACATTATATTGACCATGATTTCTTGAGTGCAATATACAAACCTTATACCCTGTAGGAAGGTAAATCGTGATCATACATAGATCGATCAAATAAGAAGAGACATCTGGTGACTTTGTGGCTGCGTCATAAATGAATGGAAGTAAATGGTGAAAAAGGTTCCCTCATATACGTAGCATGATGGATCATATGCAACATAGGATTAAAGCTTGAATAATAAAAAAATATTTTATAGACCTAGCTATTACAGTAATTGATATCAAATAGAAATATAGACTATTTTTCTCTCTAATGCATAAAAATATAGATGAATATAAATATAGACTATTTTTCTCTCTAGTGCCCTCCTTCTAACGCCATATGTGAGCATCTACAAATCTGCACACATCCTAAATGTCCATACTCATTCACAATGGGTTAGTTCCACCTATGCAAACCTACAAATGCTCCTATGAAATAATACATCATGCCTCACAAACAAGATAACCAAAAAAACTAATTGAAAGCATAATAGAAGAACAATATATACCTATTCCATAGTGGATTGGTGTCACTTTATTGTGAAAAATGACCCTTTCCCAACCCTTGACAATCCATTGGTGAAAATGCAATGATAATGGAAAAAATTACCTCTCAATGTGAAGATAGTAACTTTGCATGAAGATTGTGGATGATTTAACGAAGGATAGCCTCTCCATTTATAGAAGACTTTGATGAGAGAAGAGGCAAGAGGGATGAATGTGGGACAAAAACCCAACCAATAGGAAGGAGGCACTTCTCACCATGTGAATGGGCCAAGGATGTGCAAGTTTTGATGAATGTGCCAATAAATGCATATATTTGAAATTTGAAAATGTTGAAATGATAAGGTGGAGGGAGAGTCAAATTGAGTAATGGCCACTTGGCTCAATGCAAAAGGACTTGTAAGGTGACACAAATTCCTTGTTGGAAGGACTCATCCCACTTGGATTTGAATTCAAATTTGAGGGAATATTCTCTAAAGATGCCTTGTTGAGGGAAAATGAAGATTTAATAATTGAATTAAATGATTTATTTGTGCAAGTGGGAAAATCTAGAGGATGTGACATGAGCTTAGATTAAATTAATTAGGATTAAATTAATTTAATGTAGGATTAGATGATTTGACTTTTTGACTTAGATTTATGGATTAAAATAAATCAAAAGGAGATGAAAAGTGATTTAGACTTAGTTAAATAAATGTTTTGATTTATTTAGATAAAGGGAATGATGTTAACTAGTGGTTTAATTTTTATTTTTTTTAAAAGAAGGGGTAAAAGTTTATTCAATCAAATCCAAGATATAAAGAAAAGGCCAAAGGCCCACCAAATCAAGAATACAACCAAAAAATCCAACAACAACACTACATATTTCTGTCATCCAACAATAATCTCTCTAGGGTCCCAAGATAATCAGAAGATAACTCATCCCGTCCACTAATATCCCAACCCTCCCAATTCTCTGAGGCCCACTTCGCCAAGCAATCAACCACCTGATTCCATTCTCTAGGGATGTGACAAAAGGAGACAAAATCCAAGGAACTGCATACACTTAGAATCTTTCTAACCACTGAGGCTAATTACCAACTAACATCATCCAAACTCTGGTTGCTTAGCATATCCACAACAATCTGAGAATCCGACTCATAGATAATCCTCCTCCAGCCTAAAGAGCAGCCATGCTCAACAACAATCTTAATAGCAAGGGCCTCCAACAGGTTATTAGAGTGCTTCCCTTTGTAAATAGAGAAGAAAAAAATAGCAACACCATCTTTACCTCTACCTATACCCCCAACACCAACATGTCTAGGGTTCCCACGAGAAGAACCATCTGTATTAATCTTTAGGACCCCAACCGGGGGAGGCATCCACCTCCCATCACAACAAACCCATTGCTTGAAATGTCAGGATCTATTTCCAGCACTGCATCCCCTACTATTATCCCCTAGGTTCAAATCCCGCACAATAGCATAATCACCAAGATCAATATTATCAGACATATCACACTTAGCAGAAATAGTTTCATGAAGCCTGCTAATAATCTTCTTCCACAATTGACAACTTCCTAACTTGGAACCACAAAAAACTCTACGATTCCTCTCCAGCCAAAGGTTCCGGAGAATGAAAATAGGCCCAACAGCCCAGGCCACCTATAGGAGAGAAGTCTTCACTGGAAGCCTGCCCAAGCTCTCCAAAAACTCTATTAGAGAGGAAGCACGAATGCAACCCTAATGCCAAACCTCCCACCACCTGTGCCATATCTCTCTAGAAGAAGGGCAACAAAAGAACAAATGGGAAGAACATTCTTCACTGCGTGAACAGAGGAATCACATAGAAGGTCCATGAAAGCCATACTTGCGAAGATTCTCCCAAGTGAGACATTTCTTCTGAGAAACCAACCATAAGAAAAAATTGCATTTGGGCCAAGAAAAATTATTCCAAACCTTCTTCCACCAGGGCACCTCAGCTGGACCATGTAAGTTCCTGTCAAGCACATCATAGCCTTGAGCAATAGTAAATTTACCTTTTGGACTAGGACTCCAAGCCAGCTTATCCCTCTCATTAAGGGAGCTGCAAAGCCTACCCTCCAAGACTTTAGACAGAACAACACGATCCTCATTAGAACCACCCACGGGCCACTCCTGAGGATCCTTCTAGCAGGACACCTCCACCTGACCAATGCGCTTGACTATTTTAAAATGCTCCACCTTAATCCATCTAGCATCATAAAAAATATGGTAGAGAGGCTGAAGCTAAGGGAAACTAGAAAGAATGGGGGGGGTAGACATGCCAAGAGTCCTGCCAAAATAGAGTATCAAAGCCTCTATTACAGATCTAGAAGAGACCATCCTTAATAAGCTGAGTTCCCTTCTTAAGAGTATCCCAAATACAAGAAACTTTTCCCAACAAATCAAGTCACTACACATCTTGGCTCTCAGCACTAGGGAGATACTTGAGAGCAAGAATCTTGGCCCAATCCTGATCCTAATTGTTGCACAATCTCCAGTATAGCTTGGCTGCCAAGGCCATGACCACAAGCGCCATAGACCTAAGACCAAGGCCCCCAACATGC
The DNA here is from genome assembly GCA_007258455.2 of Sequoia sempervirens. Taxonomy (NCBI): domain Eukaryota; kingdom Viridiplantae; phylum Streptophyta; class Pinopsida; order Cupressales; family Cupressaceae; genus Sequoia; species Sequoia sempervirens. The sequence continues at coordinate 263,885,796 of VDFB02000013.1, read as the reverse complement.
TTTAGCCTACAAACAGACTCCCACCTAACTAAACTCCACTTCGAAGAGAGAAGTTTTCCCAACCAAAGGAATTTTTGAGAAAGAGCATCGAATTCCTTCACAAAGGAGGAAGGGGGAACCTGCACACAACACCTATAAATGGGGAGAGACTATACGATAGTCTTTAGGAGAATCACTCTCCCAATAGAAGAGATCCATCTGTAAGTCTAGTGACTAACCTTACTCCAAAATATATCCAAAATCCCCTACCAAAAATCTCTACACTGAGATCCCAATGCCAAAGGAATCCCAAGGTACATCAAGGGAAGAGAACTAATCTGAAATCTAAGAATCCTAGCAATCCTATTCTGAATAAGCAAGGGAGTATTAAAGAAATAAATGGAAGATTTATCATCATTAATACTCTGACCTGAAGCTTTCAAATAGATGTCTAAAGCTCTCCTAAAGTGCACCGCCTCACTAATTCTAGCCAATCCCATCAGCCTAGTGTCATCCACAAACTTAAGATGAGAGTAGGGAGGAAGATTATTGTTCTAGCTCCAACCTTGTATAAGACCTTGCCTCACCTGAGATTTAATAAATCTACCAAGACCTTCTGCCATGATAATGAATGGATAGGGAGATAGAGGGTCCCCTTGCCGAAGTCCCCGATAAGCACTAAACAAATATGAAGGTTCCCCATTAATGAGAACAAAAAAGGAGGAGGAGGTCACACAATTGAGAACCCAATTCACCCACACCTCTTCAAAGCCAAAACCCAAGAGAATTTTCTGTAAGAACTCCCAGCTCAGCCGATCATAAGCTTTAGCCATGTCAAGTTTAATGAACATAGCTTTCTCCTTAGAGGAAGCCATAGAGTGAATAGCCTCCATAGCTATCACAACACCATTCAAAATTTGTCTTCCTTCAATAAAACCACCCTGCTCAGCAGAGATCAAAGCACCAAGGAGTGGCTTGAGTCTCTCAGCAATCAACTTGGTGATGATAATGTAGACAACATTGCATAAAGCAATAGGCCTGAATTGGTCCAACCGATTAGCCCCATCCTTCTTAGGTATGAGAGCCAAAAAAGTAGAATTCAAAGACTTAAGCATTTGTTTGTTCCTATATGATTCTTGAACCACCTCAAGGAGATCATACTTTATGATTTCCCAAAATTCCTAAAAGAACTCAATTGGGAAACCATCTAGGCTAGGAGCTTTACCTTTTTCATACTAAACACAACTTTCTCCAATTCATGTAACAAGATTGGACATAAAAGAGCCCCATTCATCTTGATAGATACCAGGTGGGGAATACAATCCAAGATGGCCATTTCTTCGGTCCTAGCTGCAATATTCTCCCTAGTAAATAGATTTGAAAAATAATTGACAGCTTCCCTAGAAATTTCTTCATAAGATGAGAGTTGGGCCCCATTAGGCGAAACAAGAGAGGAAATAGAGTTCCCCTGCCTCCGGGCCTTAACCAAGTTATGAAAAAATGTCATGTTCCTATCTTCCTCCTGAAGCCAATCAATACGAGATTTTTGCTTCCATAAAATCTCCTCCAAAAGCTCCCACTCTTCTAAACCCTTAAGAGCCAAGGATAACCCTTGGTCTCGAATCTGACGAGTAACATTATCCAACTTGGAATGAGCCGCTATCTTTTGAGCATGCAGGTTCCCAAAACACTGTTTATTCCACCTCTTAAGCCTGTACTTCACATGTTGAAGCCTCTTACTAAAAGTAAACATGGTCGTCCCGTGGGTAGGTATCCCTTCATACCACCAATCCAACATAATATTTTGTAGAGATTCATCTCTTAACCACATCAACTAAAATTTGAAAGAAGGATTTTTGGTGACTCCATAAGGGTAGATAGAGAATTTGATAGGCCAGTGATCAGAGCCCCTCCAATCTATATTTTTTGAACTGGTGGTCCACCTGTTGTTCATCCAATAACAGGATACCAAAAATCTATCAAGCCTTTTTGAGATAGCCTCAACACCACACCTCCTATTATTCCATGTAAACAGACCATTGATTGGCTTCACATCAATGAGATTCAGGAAACCAATATTATCTCTAAGAAAATTTGAAGAAGGGTCCAGCCTGGCTAATCCACCTCATTTTTCCTCTAAACTTATAACAACATTAAAATCACTAGCCATAATCCATGGGAGAAACGGGTCCAAAGACCGGATGAAGTTGATGTGAGCCCAAAGCTGTTACTTACCTAAAAGATCAGTAGGAGCATAAATATTGGAGAAAAGGCATCTTTCTCCAGTCTCAAAACTATAGGCAACCATAGAAATGGAAGACCGGCTAGATATCCAGCATAAGGGGGAAACTTTCCTTGGGTTCCAGAAACAAGCCACCCCTCCAGAATTGCTCAAAGCCCCCACCCCCTGCCAATAGCCTTGGGGCTAGATACGTAGAGCACAATTAGCCAATCCATCCACTATAAGCTTGGTTTCCTGAATAAAGACCACATTAGGAGATTGAGACTCAATTAATTTATGAACAACCTTTTGTCTAGGGATGTTGTTCAACCCCCTTACATTCCATGATAATACAATCATTTATGGGGGTGGAAGAAGTGGGAATCAATGGGTTTCACAGACCTAGACTCAACCAATGTATCACCCATAATTTTGACCTTCTCTTGATTAGTCTTCCTTCCACTCCTTGATGGTTTGTCTAGAGGCCCCTTTATAAAGGATTTTTACTGCAAGCCTAAGGCAGGAGAAGCCTTATTACCCTTCATAGGATCTAGGGTCCCCTTAGTAGTAGGGGGAATAGGAGCCACAAAAACTATACCCATCAGAGCCTATGACCCCTGGACATCTCTGATATCATGAACTTGAGGAGGTAAATCCATAGCCATCTGACCTACCTACTAGTCCCCTGAAGATAAAATCTGATCCTCCTTCTTTGTATCCTCATCCTGAGCATCATGCTGACCTTTATCCATAGAAGAGAGCTCAACTAGAATTCCTTCCTCTTGGACTAAGGTATCAAGAGCCTCAAACTTGTTAAAGGTGCCATCATTTTGTCTATCCATCCAAGTTCTCTTCTTTCCTTTTCCTTTGTTACGGGACTTCATCAGAATAAATCCATCTTTATCAACAGGTCCATAAGACAAAGGAGCCTTCCCCTTGTCTTCCTTAGGAGGTCTAGAGGTAGCCAAGGGGGAAGATTTAAATCTGGGGCATCTGCGATGTAGATGACCATATTCATGGAAAATTCTACATCTAAATGGTAGGGTCTCATAATCCAGCTGTTGGATCCAAGAAGATGAACCCATGAAAATCTCCATAGAATCTGGTAATGGATTATTTAAATCAACTTCTACACAAATACAAGCAAAAGAAATTACCTTGCGATCTTGAGTTTGTGTAGCCAATCCCACAGGTTTCCCAAGAAGCAAATAGATTGAATGAATAATATCTTCCCTCCAGAATTCCAAAGGAAGCCTCGACAATCAAACCCACACAAGCACTTGTGAGGGGATCTCTTTAGCAGAGTTAAACCCCATGTGCTAGGGCTTGATGAAGAGCCCCACCTAGTTAAAGAAATAAGGGCCTCCTTCAAAAGCCCTATTCCTATCCGACATGCTTGACAAGATAACCAGAAAATAGTTATTAGCTGCTAAAAGAATCTCCATATCTCCTTCAGGGTTCCAAACCCGAAGTGCCTAGGATTCCAACACAGGCAGAGAAAGAAGGCCCAAAAATTTGCAAATAAGGGCATGATTGCACTAGTATTCAACATCCTCCAAAACTTGCTCAAGTTCAATAACCAAAACTGGTCGATCTTCAGATCTCTCCAAGCATCTGTTTACCTTTTTTATTCGAAACATCCCTTTTGAAGAGGAGGAACCTTCCCCAGATTGGGGTTTACCTATCTGTTACATACTACTGACATGCATAGGAGAAGACAGATCTATCATCTCCAAATCCCTTGAGGATACTTGAGAAGAAGCTAGCCCATGATTCTCCATGGCCCAACAAACCAAATCATCAATAAAAAGGAGAATGAGATGGGGCAGGCAACCCACAACCTCAAACCACCACACGCCTCCCGCCAAGGACACCCCACACCTAAAAAATAGGAAAAAAAATTCCCACCCACAGGCCAAAAATGATCAGACACCCCTACCCAACCAAAACAAACCCCTGCACCAAATTAAAAAACCCCCCCGCCAGCAACAAAAAGCTCGAAGTCCAAGCACAGTCGCCAAGAGAAGAATGGGCTAGGGTACGCAGGCCCTAGCTCACACCAGTCCTCCACACCGCTCCATTTCAAGAAATTCAATTTTCCTAGTGGTTTAATTAAATAAGTTTGATTTATTTAATTAAATGAAGAACTTTATAAGTTAATTAAATAAGATTGGTTTATTTAATTAAAGAGGGACCTTAGGATTGATTTATGATTTAATTAAGTAAATTTGATTGATTTGATTAATAGAGGAATTAAGATGGATTAATTAAGTAGTTAATAAAGGGATGGTTTAAAGAATCAAACTTAGTTGATCAAGACATTTTTCATGTCTACAATAATTATTTAACATGCACTCACATTAGGTCTTGGGCCCTTGTGAATTAAATAAAATTAATTATACATTATTTAGAGTGTTGTGAAGTGATGTAACTCACTTTCACACTTTTTAAGAGTTTTCATAAATAATTGTGCTATTTTAAGCTTTAATTTGCCTTATTTTGCACCTGCAAGCCTCAATTAATGTATCTTTTTAAGGAGAATCCCAACATAATTCAACACCTAATCATAATTTTGGTGTTTATAGGTTGTGTGGCATAGATTTAGAGATTTGGGACTCATACAACACCTTGGGTGTATGAGTCTCACCGAGGATTTTGGGTCCTGATCTAGATTTTACACCCTTCTAAGCATTTTTGAAATTGGTCCCATAAATTATGCCTAATGCGACTCATACACCACCTCAGGCCTATGAGTCCCATGTGGCAAAAAATTAAAATTAAATCAAATTCTTCATGGGATTTTATCATCCTAGATCTAATGTCAGCTTGTAGTGTTCTAATTTTGAGAAATTTGGTATAATTAAGTATAAATACAAATTTATTTCACTAATTTTACACCTAGCAAGTTTAATGAACATCATTATAGCCAAGTTGAGTTCACAAGACCATTCAAGTTCTTACAAGAGAATTAAGGAGCATTCAACAATAGATTATCAAGCATTTTAGAGCATTATTCAAGCATCAAGCATCATGTCAAATTATTCATGCATCATGTTTATTTTCAAGCTAACAATTGTGATGTAGGGTTTTATGATTCAACCTAGAATTCAACTCAAGAACTATCACATTCAAGCAAGTGTCAAGATCTACATCCATTAGATTCATTTCATACATGTTTGCAGCACTTTGTTTCTAGGGTTTGGTGAGTTGCAACATCTTATTTTGTTCATTCATCATTCTCCATTCCTATTTGATTCCATTTTTGTACCGTAAAAAAAAGTATTTGTTGCTTGATTTGGGGATAATTGATGATAAATTGGACTTAATGAGGTCTTGATTTGGTGTTGTGAGGTTTTTTTCACATCCACACTAGATCTTGGACCCTTGTAAATTGAATATCATGCATTTAATGATTCCTTGTAAATGTGTTCTAAAGTGTTGTAAAATACTTTCACACCTGTATAGACTTAATGAACCCATTTTTCCCTAATTGAATGTTGAAAAATGTATTTAATTGCATTATTACCTTAATCTATAAGGCTTGTGAATTAAACTTAACTCTACTCTAGTGTTTTAATGTGTCTTACACATTCACATTGGATGTTGTGCCTTTCTAGGCTATGTGGACCTCATTTTAGTGTTGTAAATGTATTTAATCACACTTTCATATTGAACTTTGTGTCCCAATCCCTAATTGACCTTTACATCATCATTAATAGGCCCCTATTACCCCATATTGTGCATCCCAAGGCATAATTTGATCAAATACCTGATAAAATCAACATATGAACCTGATTTCCTCATTCCCCAACAACCTAGCTAGAAATTGGACCACTCTAGGACTAATTTTCCATCTATGGTGAATGAGTCCCCACTAGGTGGGAGTGATTCATCCAAGGTGGTGAATTAGTCCCATTTGGGTCATTTTTGAGTTTTGAGTGAGAAAAAGTTGGATTTTAAGTTTTATTTTTCTCCATGTGGGTGTTGGGGATCCAATTAATGGGAAAATAAGGTGAATTGCATATAAATATATGTCTCTAAGCCCTAATTTGAATCTCTTAATTCATTCACAACAAATTCATCATTTTTTTCATCCATCTCAAGCCAAGCAAGCTAGGGTTTATCATTCTAAGTCATTCTGTAAGGAAAGCTAGATGCGGAAATAACTCTCCTAATGTCAAAACCTCAAGGAAGAACACAGAGATACCTTTTAAATTTTACAATTACAGTGCAATTTAGATGCAATTGAAATAGATAACAGAAACAGAGAAATATACACACATATGAACACCATATTTATGTGGGAAAACCCTTATGGGAGTAAAACCCACCACACCAAGAGAAATCACTTTGTATTACAGTAACAAATAATTACATATAGAGTTCTGACTTATCTCTCTGATGCCAAATTACAACAGCTTTCACAATGATCAATCTTGTACAGGAACCTTCAAGTTAGATTCTTTATAGAATAGAAACCATCCACTGATACAATTCAAACTAATACTCCAACTGTTGATCAAACCAACCATCGAACCCATGAGCATCTGCAACTTCAAACTATATTCATGTTGTTCCCTATATGTCGAGCTTCCTCATAGAACTGCCATAATGAACTGACTCCAACGGTTCCAATTCGCCTCCTCTAATTGGTCGAATACCAACCACGTAGACAGTCATCACTCGATCAAAAGAAATTCAAAATTTGTTGGAATCTCGGTGAGACACTAAAAGTGTCTCCCCAATGCCACAAAGTCTTCACTATCGATGTCACCAAGAGTTATTTCCATCAGCAAGAGGATCCACCGAGCTTACAACTTGTATCGACTTTAGTTTTCCTTTCGGCAAGACTATCACTCTCACCAAGACATCCCAACGAGCCTTCTTGTGTTACACCGAGTTCAAGAGACTATCGCTAAGACTTCCTTATGTTTCCAGGACCTCATACCGATGCTCTCCGCATGTATCACTATTGCCAAGACTCATCGCTTTTTGTGAGATGTCATAATGAATCTCCATAAGTCACATAGACATGAGTATTCACATCGGCAAGATAATCGTCTTTCTCCAAGACATCCTATTGAGTTCTTTTTGTTACTCTAAAGCCTCAAGTCATAACGAATAGTCGGCAAGACTTCTTTCCATCATTAAGACCTCACAGTGAATACTACATGTTATTCAGAAGTGTCCAAACAGTCGACAAGACACAACACTATCGCTGAGACATTACTCTAAACACTCACAAGTCATACCGAGCACCACTAGTCGCCAGGAGTCCTACCAAAATGTTTGCTTTTCCATCGGTGAGACCTTCCACTCTCGCTGGGACATCTTCCCGAAGCCCTTTGAGTTACCCCGAGTGGAAACGGCTGGTGATACATTCCTTCATCGGTAAAACTTCTTACTGATAGAATATAAGATATGCCGAAGACCACAAAATGTAACATCCTGTTGGTGAGACATTAGCTTTTGCTGGGACTTCATGCTGAACAAAGCGTTTTAGCCAAAGGTCTTCCCAATATACGATTGAATGGCCTATCAGCCAGAGATCTCCACATCGATAGGACTTCTCATTAAGACACCAAAGGTTATCCCAATGACTCCTGTATAAGTGTTCGGCGAGACTCCTGCAAGGTCATAGTGACCTATATAAATCACAATGCTACCAATCTGCTCATTGGTCAGACATAGAAGATGTCACACCGACTTGGCTCCAATAGAGGTTACAGCCTGTGATGTTTGAGGCACATATTTCCAACAATCTCCGACTTGACGAAGATCATACAGGCACCTCCAGAGCACAACGAAACTTACTAAAAATCATGGACACTAAGGCCCATTGAACTAGCACACCACCTGCACTTGTCTGTGCTCATTGGCTTCGTCAATGCATCTGCAAAATTCTCCAGAGTATCAACCTTTTCCAAACTGACCTTTCCATCCTCCACCATATCTCGTACAAAGTGGTACTATACATCTATATGTTTCATCCTGGCATGGAAAGTAGGATTCTTTGCCAGACAAATTGCACTCTGACTGTCACAAAAAATAGTTATTTTCCCTGCATCAAAACCAATGTTAGAACACAAACATTTTAACGAGTCTGCTTCTTTACAAGCATGTGTCATTGCCATGTATTCAGCCTCTGTAGTGGACAAAGTGACTATAGCCTACCGCTTACTCATCCAACTCACTGCACCACCATTCATCATGAAAATTTATCCACTGGTGGACCTCCTGTTGTCAATGTCCCCTACCCAATCAAAATCCACAGAGCCTTGAATACTAAGAGTCCTCTGTGATTCAACCAAGTTCCCATGGTAACGCAAAGCAAAATTTGAAGTTCCCTTCAAATATTTGAAAACTCTCTTTACAACATCCCAGTGTGTCCTTCCAGGATTAGCCATAAACCAACTAAGAACTCCCACTACTTGGGCAATGTCTGGCCTTGTACAAACCATTGCATACAAGAGATTTCCAACCACACTAGCATAGGGTACACTGGTCATGTCCTCCATCTCAGTGGGAGATTTTGGATAGTCTTCAATAGATAGCTTCGTTCCCTACAAGACTAGAACAACTAGCTGCTTGCAATCATTCATGCAAAATCTCTCTAGAACAGTCTTGATATACTTACTTTGACTGAGCCAAATTTTTCTACTATTCCTATCCCTAGTTATCTCCATCCCCAAAATATACCTTGTTGCACCAAGATCTTTCATTTCAAACTTAGTAGACAACTGAGACTTAAGATCAAAAATCATTAGCTTACTATTGCCTATGAACAACATATGGGTATGTGTAGGATCATGATGTGCCAAAAAGTGGCAATATGATGGGTATGTGGCTGAATACTTTTCTTTTACCCAAAATTGATGAAACGAAAAGGGTTTTAAAAGGAGATTCTCAACTTTCCATCAATATAAATTATTCTTTACTTTGAATTTAATAAGTAATTATTATTCATTTTCTATTCAAATTATGACTAAAGTCTTGATTGATAGACTGATTAAAAAAAATCTATAGCTTTCAAACAGTATCAAATTTTTCGAATCCAAAAAATGGGTCACATTCTATGCTTTGCATACTATAGGATTAAAAAAAGAAAATTTTAATATCATTAGGTTTTGACCATGTTAAGGTGGTTAGACATACAAGTTTTTTATATTTTTTAAAAGTTGTAATAAAAATTCATAATTAATTATATACTTGGAAAAAAATTACAAAAAAATATGCATCACATTGAGACATGAGTCCTCTACTTATATCTAAAATATTATTAAAAAATATTATCATTTTATTGTGGTTATGGTGGTTAGAAAGACACCTACTTCTTATTTTTCCCCTGAAATTTAAGTACTACTGCTTTGAAATTTCAAATTTTCACCAAATAGATTTTTTTTTTTTTTTTTTTAAAACCTAGTAGTTTATAAACTACATTCAATTTGCTACAAAGTCTATTATTACATATTTTTGAAATAATATAGATAACTTATTCAAATTTTTACATCAAGTTGCCTAACTTTGATTTTTCTGATTTTTTTGCCACTTAAGGGCTTGTTTTTTCCATGATGATCCTGCACATACCCATATCATCAACATAGAGAGCAATAATAAGAACTTGATCACTTTCAACTTTATAATAAGCACATTGATCAGATTTTGATCTCACAAATCCCAAAGACAATATAAAAGTATCAGCCACATAGACGGTCATCACTCGGTCAAAAGAAATTTGAACTTTGTTGGCATCTCGGTGAGACACTAAAATTGTCTCCCCGATGCCACAAATTCTTCACTATCGATGTCACCAAGAGTCATTTCCATCGGTAAGAGGTTCCACTGAGCCTACAACTTGTATCGACTTCAGCTCTTCTTTCGGAAAGACTATCGCTCTCGCCAAGACATCCCAATGAGCCTTCTTGTGTTACACCAAGTTCAGGAGACTATCGCTAAGACTTCCTTATGTCGCCAGGAGCTCATACCGATGCTCTCCACATGTATGGCTATTGCCAAGACTCATCACTTTCTATGAGATGTCATAACAAAGTTCCATAAGTCACATAGACATGAGTATTCACATCGGGAAGACAATCGTCTTTCGCTGAGACATCCTATCGAGTTCTTTTTGTTACTCTGAAGCCTCAAGTCATACCGAACAGTCGGCAAGACTTCTTTCCATAGTTAAGACCTCACAACAAATACTACATGTTATTCCAAAGTGTCCAAACGATCGGCATGACACAACACTATCATTGAGACATTACTCTAAACACTCACAAGTCATACCGAGCACCACTAGTCGCCAGGAGTCATACCAAAACATTTGCTTTTCCATTGGTGAGACGTTCCACTCTCACTAGGACATCTTCCCGAAGCCCTTTGAGTTACCCCAAGTGGAGATGGTTGGTGAGACATTCCTTCATCGGTAAGAATTCTTACCGATAGAATATAAGATATGACGAAGACCACAAAATGTAACATCCTATCGATGAGACATTAGCTTTTGTTGGGACTTCACACCGAACAAAGCATTTCGGCCAAAGGTCTTCCCGATATACAATTGAATGGCCTATCGGCCAGAGATCTCCACATCAAGAGGACTTCTCTCTAAGACACCAAAAGTTATCCCGATGACTCCTATATAAGCATTCAGCGAGACTCTTGCAAGGTCACAACAACCTATACAAATCACAATGCTACCAATCTACTCGTCAGCCAGACATAGAAGATGTCACACCGACTTGGCTCCAATAGAGGTTACAGCCTGTGATGTTTGAGGCACATATTTCCAACACATTCAAGATAGCTTCCAAAGACACTCAAGGGAAAAATATTCCTCCATTGTTGCAAAAATCTAAGATCAATCAGCATGGAAGGGTATTAACTCCATTATTGCATGCTTCATTAAATTATTTCTTCATTTTGGTTTAATTGCCTTCAATGGGGTTTGACCAAGGCAAACCCTCATGCTTTAACATTCAACATTTCTCTTTCTCTTCTTGTTTGTTTGTAGATTTAGACATCTCAAAAGCTTGTAAGTCATTAAAGATCAACTTGCAAATTCTTTGAACACATCTTGTTGACCAAGTCAACAAATCAACAAAAGGTCACTTACAGTGCCGAAAATTAGAGTTTTAGAGGTAGACACCTGTCAAAAACTGGAGTATAGACTGGAGACTTTAGTTTCCACTTTTGGGTTTTCATAAATTCAAAAGTGGACTAATTCACCATTGATGGTGAATGAGTCCCACCGCTAGGCCTGAATAGGGTTTTCTGTAGTTTTGGATACCCATTTGTCTAAAACGAGCTCTAGGTCTAATTCACCCAAAATAGCGAATGAGCCCTAGTAGGCCAAAATTTTAGCACCAATAGCATTTTTGAGGTCATTTACAATCTCCAAAATTTTTGTAGGTGCACACATTCAATTTCATCAATTTCTATTACAGTTTACTTTCATTTCTAGGTGTTTTTGCATGTCACAATGTGTTTTCCAACAAGTTGAATTTCAATAATTTTCACTTAATACTCAATAGCTTTTATCAGTTATTTGTATTTATTTTATCTCATCTAAGCACATTTCCTTCATATTTCCATTATACTTGCATTAGTTCGAGTGAACCACCTAGGTTTTTGGACTATCTCTCTGCTTTTAAGTGAAAAACCCTAAGAGTGTAAGAGAGCCATAGCACCCAAAAATTGATGGTTCAATTTCAATTTTTGATTACCAAAACAGGGTTTGACCAAGGTAAACCCCTTTCCACTAGCAAAACAACATTTTTACCTCTCTTTAGTTTGTTATTTGCAGGTTTAAGTTGAAGACACATTGAAGAGCAAGTTTGGAGAATGTTAAAGTTTTCAAAGCTATCAAAGTTGTCACCTTGCATTAGAGATACTTGGATGACTTCTACAGGTTGCAAATCAGGCTTTCAGATCTAGAAATCAATTAGAAAGGATAGAGAATAGACTAAAGAGAATATTCAAACTTTTAAGCATCAAAAAACCCTAACTGGATTGATACGTTAGTGCTAGTGTATGAGTACCAGTTTAGGTCATTTCTTAGATCTTTGTAGCTTCAAACACCCATTTACCAAATTCTAGTTTCTAAACAGAAATCAAAATCTGGGACTAAATCACACAGAATAGCATATGAGTCTTGATAGGCTTTAAAAAAAGTGTTCTCAACATTTTAGAGCTTCATTTAGTCATCTTCAAATTTCGAGGTGCACACAATTCATCTTACAACTTTATGTTTTGACTTACATGAATTTTTAGGTCATTTGATGAAATATTGCATTGCATTAGGTTTCATCATTACATTTTGCATTCCATTTTTCTTTCCAATCCCTAGCTTGGTGATGAACCCATCATTAGGTTACAATCAAAATCTAGGACAACCATATTGTAAGATCTCTTTCTCCTTTGCATATCTAGATTGAGATCACTAGGTTTATCCTTGAATGAGAGTGTTTGAGTTTTGTTATTTTATCTCCCAAGCATAGAACCAAACAAAATTTATCCTTTCATTTTGGTGAACCTACATTTAGAACATCATAATTCTGATTTGGAGTGCATCATCATCCTAGATCTTGTTTGCATTATTGAATTGGCACTCTAGGGTTTCTAAACTTTACATTAGTGAAAGTGCATATAGGATGCATTTTTTGCATCTTATATCATTGAAAACCATGGATATAAAATTTTCATTTGCATTTAGTTTATAGATCATACAACATAAGAAGCATAAAAATCACTTGAAATTATCTGAAATTTTTGAAAAATTTCCTCACTAAGACTCATACACCCCTCTGGGAAATTTAGTCCCAATGCAGATTATATAATCCATTTTTTAGAATTTAAAACATTATTTTTGAGCTTCTTTTTACTGTTGATATCTTTCTATTTTAGTTTAGAGAGTTTCTATTGTTAGAAACTAGGATCTGAAATGGAAACCAAAAAATAACCTTCCACAGAAGAGAAAATAAAAAAAGCAAAGCTATTGCAAAAAGATGTGAAAAATATTATTATTCAAGAATTCATAATTACATGAGAATGATTTTCTTTATAAAAGAAAAGTATGCATAACCCTAAACTTATCTTGAGCAAAAAGATAGCTCAACAAGATAAGGATGAGAATAATTAACCTAGGAATTAAAATATTACCTAAGTAAAGTTATCCAAGTGTAATTAAATATTAATTATGCTAACACTCACCCATAAGTGCAACTTAGGGAGACTAAAAAGGCATGAATGGGTACTGACAACAATGCCTGACTAGGTACCCATGTACAAATGCAATAATGAGGTAGAGAAGGAAAACCCAATGAGACAAACCCCCCCTACAATGAGATGATTGTTGCAAAGAAGCATTGGAAAAACACTATTGAGTAACACTAGAACCACAATCCGACAAGCAAGGAAAGACACTTTTGTCTACAAGAAACCAAAGCGGAATCATAATAATGTGACAATAGACCTAATGCCACATAACACTGGAAAACTTACAAACTGGTACAACCCTGGAATCTATGAAGCAACAGTAGCTAAAATGATGACATAATATAGAAACCGTGTGTCTCAATGATGATGCCAAACTGTGACTAAAACTCTTCCATGGGAACAAGTACCATAAAGACTTTGGAACATTAACCATAAAAACATGGCCCTCAAATTGAGAAGGATCTGAACCAATGCAAATCAATAACCATAAACTCCCAATCTAAAGTGTGAACTGATGTGAATCTGATATGTGTCAAGCAAGAGAAAGAATGTGTCCAAAAGAAACTAAGAAACCAAGTATAACCCATGTGAGCTATCATCAAAATAGGATGAAGATCAAAGTGCATACACACTCTAATCAAATTATTATGCAAGAAACCCCCTTGATGGAAATTTATCTCAATTCATTTATTATAATAACCTAATGATTGTAAAAGGAGAGAATGCAAACATGCATAAGGGTATGTGCAGGATCATGATAGGCCAACAAGTGGCAATATGATGGTATGTGGCTAATGACTTTTTTTTATGCAAAGTTGATGAAATGAAAAGGGTTTTTAAAGGAGATTCTCAGTTTTCCTTCAATATAAATTATGCTTTACTTTGAATTTAATAAATAATTATTATTCATTTTCTATTTGAATTATGACTAAAGTCTTGATTGATAGGTTGATTGAAAAACATATATATCTTTCAAACGGTATCACATATATTGAGTCTAAAACATGTGTCACATTCTATGCTTCACATACTATAGGATTAAAAAAATAAAAATTGAATTTCATGAAGTTTTGACAAAGTTAAGGTGGTCAGACATATGAGTTTTTATATTTTTTAAAAGTTGTAATAAAAAATTCATAATTAATTATTTACTTTGAAAAAAATTACAAAAAAATAGGCATCACATCGAGACATGAGTTCTCTACTTATCTCTAAAATATTATAAAAAAATATGATCATTTTCTTGTGGTTAGGGTGGTTAGACAGACACCTACTTCTTATTTTTTCCCTGAAATTTAAGTACTAATCCATTGAAATTTCAAATTTTCACCAAATAATTTTTTTATTTTTTTAAATAAACCTACTAGTTTAGAAACTACATTCAACTTGCTACAGATTCTATTCAGACAATATTTTTGAAATAATATAAATAACTTATTCAAATTTTTACGTCAAGTTTCCTAACTCTAATTTTTCTAAATTTTTTGCCACTTAAGGGCCTATTTTTTCCATGGGATTGAGAGTCTGTCTGGGGCTGGAATGGGGTGCTTGGTCCCAAATGGCACCAATGGCCGGTCTTTTGAAGCCCTTGGGGGTTGAACATCTAGTTGAGCAACCAATGGCGCGGGTAGTTGGAGCGGCTACTATAGGTGGAGGGGTGGTCATCGGGCAACGAATGTGTTGGAGGATGGGAGAGCCACTAGTGGCCACCAGGTGGCTGGTGGCCACTTGGTGGTGGATCGATGGCAGGATCCATTTCTACGGTGAGCGTCGATCCTCCGTTAATTTTTTTGATTTTTGATTTTTTTCAAAAAATGTGCCTTGATATACATGCTGGGGGGCCGTACGACCTCCCTGGAAAATTGTTTTGCCTCTCCAGACAACTGTGTCCAAACTAGACAAAATTTATATGAAAATAGGGGTTTTTGGGTGCTGCGAATCCAACAGCGAGGTTAGTTTTGGCACAAAGTGCCCTGAAAATTAGGCGACCCCCAGATCTTCCAGAAAAATCATCGAGCTTGAAACCCTCACAGATTCCTTCAATGATGACCAAAATCAATGGAATAAAAGCCATTTCTAACTTTTTCTAGCGCTTTGAATCCAATGGAAAACCCTGGTCTGATCCAAGATGTTGCGTGAATATGCTCAAAGAATAAAACCCTCGAGGAACCTAGACATGCTCTGCATTGAAATTCTTCAAAATATTGAGAAGGGGTTGCAAATCAAGGCTCTAATAGCATGTTAGAAACCAAGATCTAAAATGTAAACCAAAAAATAACCTTCCACAGAAGAGAAAATTAGAAAAAGCAAAGCTATTGCAAAAAGATGTTCAAAATATTATTATTCAGGAATTCATAACTACATGAGAATGATTTGCTTTATAAAAGCAAAGTATGCATAACCCTAATCTTATCTTGAGCAACAAGATAGCTCAACTAGATAAGGATGAGAATAATTAACCTAGGAACTAAAATATTACCTAAGTAAAGTTATGCAAGTGTAATTAAATATTAATTACACTAACATCTGTTATATTCATTTCATTGTACATAGCTTAATTTGCATTTGCATTCATCTTGCATTTAGTATCCCTTGCATGAGTATTTGGTGTCCTTTTGCTAATATTATAGTGAGACAAATTTTGAGACTCGTGCCATCCCACAATAGCACAATCGTTGTGGATCTTGGGTTGTCTAGCTCTTTCACTCCTAGTATTGACACTAGTACACTAGGTATGGACCATACCCTTAACAACTCTTTTCCTTCAAGTAGTGTGATGAACACTAAAACAAGGATTGATCGTGTTCCGCAAGAAAACATAATTCAAATTCATGAATATTTAGCAAACCTACAACATCAAGTGAAAAATGACAACATTTCAACCACTTCCATCCCTACTATAGATAGCATTCACAATATGCTTGAAAGTGAAGATGGACTTGACCTTGTGTTTAACATAGTTCATATTTTTGGAAAAAAACCTCACTTGAACCACTAGTAGTCCTTTACCTATGAACAATGTCACAAGCCAAGGAGAAATTCAAATTTCTCCTCCCACAACAATTGCCTCTATTCCTAGGTGATCCCACAAAGCTGGTTTACAATTTCTAGGAGATTCTGGTTTTTGCTAAAATCACATATTTTTAGAAAATATAATGATTTAAGCCTTAAAAATTTCCATTTAAAGAATTCCAATTTAAGAGGGTTTTATCAAACTACCTTAGATCAAACCCCCTTGGATAGAACCCCACTAGTTTTAAACCATACGTATAACGAAGTCTCGTTTACACCTATCAAAATGCTAATAAAAAACCACTTTTGATTTACCTTTTGGGGGATTCAATGAATTGATTTAATTTTTATTTTTTTTGTAAGTATGTACTCCTTATTATAAACTTCCCAAAAAGTATAATTTTAAATAAATTTAATTTAATTATTATATTTAGTTTTTATTTCTTGTGAATGTAGGTTTTTTACCGAAAATCAAGCTCTCTATTATGCACATGTAGAAAAATAGAATTTTATCAAATTTTTTTTTTTTGCAAACTATGAATGCACCATATATTGAAGTCCTTGATCCAACTAAACAAAAAAAATTGAATTTTGATACATACAAAAAAAGTTATGTTTTATATGGTCTGCCTATGCCTGAATTGTAATTAGTTTGACTTTGAAACTTGATTAAGGAAAAAATATTCAATAAAACACTATGAAACCAATTTTAATCACTAGATACAATAGTTGGAAATCTAAATTTGAAAAAAATAGAATTTTATCCTTCATGGAAAAAAATTTATGCGTTATACGGTGAGTGTTGCTCCTTAAAAATGGTGTTTATTGAGAGAAAGCTAGTTTTATAAGGATATGGAAAAAGAAGTACAATTTGATTCAAAATATTTTGGAAAAAATATATTTAGAATCTAGATACAAAATTCCACAAATCACTAGTTTGCGTCATCTTCAAATTCCTCATGGTTTAGCTACTATAGGTGCCCAAAAGTTAAGATTTAGTTAGAAAAAATTAGTTTAGTGTCTAGTTTGGCCAAAAATTGTAAACCAGTATTGTGGGATTACCCTCCTACCTACACCAACCCTCAAGTTAGAACAACATTGCAACCGACTATTAATGTGATTCCTTCCTTGGGTATTTCCACTAGCATCCCTAGTACCTTCATGGCATCACATTTCATATCTCCTACTACCATACCACCTATAAGAATTCCATTCACTTGTCCCTCAAACACATACACCCCTTCATATTTTTCACCTACATCTCATAATACAAGCAATCACCCTCTCATAAATCAACTTTTACAAATAGTTTTATCCCTTCAAAAGTTAATCTCCACTATCAACCAAATCATAATGGCCCACCTACATATTATGTCAAAAGCAGTCCCTTGTCCTTGGATATATTGCAAACATCAATTCCACAAGGTATAGAGGTCCCTAGAATTGAGAAATATGGGGGGAAAGGAGATCCTTCTAACCATGTTTTCACTTACACAACTTTATGTAGTGACTTTGTTCTTGATGAAAAACTCTTGGCTAAACTTTTCCCTAGGTCTTTGAAGGATACTGCCTTAAAATGGTTTTCTTCATTACCAAACAACTCAAATTTTTCATTCAATGAACTTGTTGAGGAATTTATAAACCATTTCCAAGTGCATATGACTCATAAGATGAACTTGGCCGATTTGATGAGATGTAACCAAAAAGAAGAAGAAAAGATTACTGACTTTATTTGACGCTATCAATCACTTTATTCCCAAATCGATGTAAAGGTTCCCGATCCTCACCTTCAAAATATGTTCATTGAAATTTTGAAAAGATACAAGATAAGCTAACCATGATGAAATTTCCCTCCTTCATGCAATTGTGTACTGCCCTCCATGATTATCAAAACTCAGTTAGTAGTCGTGATGCAAAGTCCAATTCTAGTTGAACTGAGAAGTCTGAATCCGTAAACCAAAATAGTTACCAACCTTTTAGAAATCTAAATAAAGGCTTCCTTAAAATTAATCTCCCTCAAAAATAAAGTTGAAATACTAATACCCAAGTAGCTGCCATAAAAGAAATGATACCCTCTAGCTATGGGGATCCGAAAAGACAATTCACTCCCCTACCTAATATCCTTCATAACAGAATGTCACAACTTTTAGAATAGAAAATGGTCACCTAGCCTCCCATTAAAACACTCGATCCTAATAATCCTCTACCTCTGAACTTTAGATCAAATGCTTATTGCCATTATCACCAACAAAATGAACATGATACAAAATATTGTAAGTGTCTTGAACATTTTTTTCAAGGCTTCACTAATTCCAACTGACTTTCCATTGGAGGTGTTAATGATCAAAGAAATAATTTCATTGCCCCTCCTAACCAAAACTTTCAAATATTTACCAACCCCATGCTAAAACATAATGTTTCATTTGTCAAAGCTAGTGAAACAACAAAGACTTATGTGATGAATGTTGACACAGATGATGAGAACATAGATACAATTCAACAAAGTCCTATGGATATTGATCAATAATAACAAAATCCTATTGATGGTTTGGTTGTATTCGTTGAAACTCAACATAGTAAGGGTCGAACTAAAAATCCTCTTGAGATTGTTTTCTTGTTGCAAGATATACTTAAACACATGAACTTGATGGTCCTCTTTATATAGCCCGTTGAATCTGTCATAAGCCCACTAATGGGATATTTATAGATCCTATCTATGGAGAGAATGTGATCACTAGTTAAGGAATTCTTACTTTTGCATGAGCTCTATCAAGGTATATATGATAAATTAAAAGCATGTATCAAGATGCATAAAGGTTTCAATTGACCTATGATGGGATCAATCACCTTACCTTAACAAGTAGGACCAAAAAAAATTGGTATATCATTCTCCATCATCTTGTAGTCAAACCAATTTCATGTGAATCTAGGCTATTCATGGATTTTCTCCATGAATTTAGTCTCATCATTCATGCACAAATGCTTAAATTTTCCCTCTAAAAATGAAATTTTCACTATGCATCATAGTGGCTTTAATCCTTTGTCTTCCCATGGAAATTTTTCCTTAGGTTTCTTTTGACCCAAGCCTATAGAGCCTATCAAACCATAAGAAAAAATCTTTTTCAAATCCTATCAAAAGTTTAAGGATAAGAAAATAACAAAATTATCCCTCCAAAACATGCCTCCACCCACCACTGAGCCTACCATCCTTGGAAAAACCATGATTGATAACCAAGACCAACCTAAGAAAAAACCTTCACCTACTTCCTAGAAAAGACCAAGACACAATGAAAACAATCCCGTTATGCCTCCTAGAGTAAATCAAGTTTACAAAGTCAAAGAGAAAGTGGTCAAACAACCTCTCATGGTTCCTTCCATTCCTCCCCTTGGGGAAGAAAACAAACCTATGGTTGATCAAATTGCTCCTACATAGACGAAACTCAAAAATAGAACTAAAAGAAACATAGCTGCTAGAGAGCATAGGCATAGACATTGTGGCCTTGCTCATAGGTTACATTGTTAAATAAAAAAAGAAAATCAAGATCCAAACTTGACTCCCCAAAACAAACAAGACATAATAATTCAACAACAACAAGAGTTAAACCCTTCTTTGGACATTATCATTTGACCCCTGTTGTGATTAATTTAGGTGATGATGAGGAGATTACTAAAATTGATGGAGGTGCATAATGAATTGAATACATTTTTTTCCTCTTCCATGACCCTAAACGATAATTATCCTAAGAAGAGTGTTGAACCTCATGATGGAGCTAATTCGACACTTTCTATTATCCCTTTGTCTATTTTTTTCCTTATATATACAATGAACACAATTGGTATGTAGATGTCCTACTCATAGGTTGACTCACATGTGTCTTACCAGTCCTTTGCACTATTTCTTTTTCTTTTGTGTGATTCCATGTGTGTAATATGACCCCCCATACTATTTTGTTTGATGTATCTCTCTCTCTCTCTCTCTCTGTGGCATTCCTCTATTTGTACCTACATTTTGAACTCTATGTCATAGATCTTTTATCTTTTTTCCTTTTAACTTTTCTTTGCCTTGTGTTTTCCTTTTTTAGATGATGCAAGGTGTTGAGACATTCATGTCTCTTCCATGTTGACCCAAAAAAATTTCCTTTATCTTTTTCATTTGTCTTTTGTTTTCCTTTTGGAGATGTCGTAAGGCATTGAGAAATTCATGTCTCTTCCATGTTCACCCAAAAGATTTTTCTTTTGTTTTCACTCTTTTTGTGTCATTCTTCTAGTTTATGTGTATTTGGGGAATGATGATAGTTCCAAGCTCTATAAAAATATTGTAGCAAGAACATACTGACCCCAAATCTATAGATCCCTTATGTGTGTTTGGAGTTTCATTTTGGGGGAGAACCATTTTCTCTTTCCTTTTTCATGACATAGCTTTATTTGGAAATATATGACTTAGCATAGGGATTTCCAAGTTAGCTCTCATGTCTTCTTTATTGTTAGCATTTATCATTTGCTACTTTAAATTAATTGCTCACAACATGGTGTTTAGATATTTCATTAAAGTGGGGACATACATTGGCATTATTCTTTTGCATTTCATGGTTCATGGTGTAGTCTTCTTATTCCATGCAATGTGTTTTTCGCTTTGTGGTTGATAAATGTTGGGTGTGATGTCCCTAAAGAGTGTGATCTCTTAACATATTATATTCCTCTTAGTGGCTCGATGCAACACACTGTATCCCCTAGTTGTGAATCTTTTATTCTTTGACTGGTCCTCTCTATGAGAAATTAGGCACAATGTTCCCTAAGTTAAGACCTTACATGAATTAAGAAAGACTCCTTTGAACATTCCCTATTTTCCATTTACAAAATTTTAGTTATATGGCCACCTTGCATGCCTGTGGAGCCATCTTGTTTGTTCACGAGTTCTAAGCATACGAAGCTTTTCTTTCCTCATGAAGCTCAAAGTTCATTGTTCATGAACTCCAAGCATATGAAGTTTTTCTTACCTCATGAAGCTTGAAGGTCATTTTTGTGTGACACCTTATCAAAGTTATCGAGAGGCATAACTTTGGTATGGTTTTGACTTAGGTCCCACAGGGATATCTTTGAAGGAGTATTATTAAGTTGTTAAACAAGATCATACTCCTTCCTACTATGCAATGTTAAACAGGGGGCACTAGGAAAAATAGGATTAGGCAAAGGTAAGGTTGGTGAAGGTGTTTGTTTTGGTTGCAGACTGTTTCTAGTGTTATATGTATGATCAATGGTATTATGACTCGGCTGCTGTAAAACATTATTCATAGGTGGGTAGAGGATAATTTCAGGTTTGTTTTGAGTTTTAGGTTTGTGTGAAGTGGGCTAAAGGATGAGTTGAGTTTGAATAATATTAACATCCCTTAAGTGAAGGAGATTCTAATACTACTTCATCGTAGATTCATCTAAGGGAACAATATCATTATTGTCAATGTTTTACTTTTCTTGTACCATGATATGTTCCCTAGGAGGAGATTTTTTAGGAGAACTACAAAATAGATGTTCATGGAATTTAAAGTTTGGTTCTTCTAAAATAACTTCATCACATGTAAGGGAGTTATCGATGGTTGGATTTTCTTGTTTATCGATAGTGGGAATATTAGGAGAAGCCTCTATTTGATTTTACTTTTTCTTGAAGGGCTCATTCTCTCATGCCATATTATCTACCCTAGTAGGAGAGCTCATGGTTTGAAAAGTAGCTTCATCATAAGTATGGGAGGCATCAAGAGAAGGAAAACTATGATTTTCATGCTTACCAAATAGATCTTTCCAAATGGCAGGAGCATTAGGGAAGGGAGGAACAAGATTATCATGAATCTCAATAGGTGCATCTTCTAATACCAACCTATCCTCTTTATATTGAGGGAAATTAGTAGAAGGGAAATTATGGATATTTTTTATATCATCCTCGTTTGCTAAAACATTCTCACAAGCAAGGGATGAATGCAGACTAGGTAAGGTGATGTTTAGAAATATTTCTACAATCTCATCTTCTTGTTTTCTAATATCTTCCAAAGAGGGATGACGACAATCAATACTTTCAATTCTTGTATCTTATTTCACCAAGATACCTTTATCACCAATAGAAAATGTAATATTAAGGATTGTGTCAATGGTTTGATCCACTTTCTCTAAGATGTTCTCATAACTATGAAACATAGTAGAAGGATGACTAACATATTTCTTAATGACATCATTTTTGTACTCTAAATTGAACTTATAAGAGGGGATGTTGTACTTATACAATCCATTTTTAACAATATCAAAGCCGCATCTCTTGAAAGAAAACATGCTATCATGGAAAAGTAAATAAAGTGCAATTCTATGAATTAAAGTGAAATAATTAAATGTAATTTTTACATTTGAAACAAGGTAATTTTCTAATTATAGTATGCCCTAATTTGAAAATGAAATGTTGCAAATTTGGAACTGAGCAATGCATGAAATGGACCAATTTAAGCTAGATTTAGTGAAATGCGTGTAACAAAAACTCAACCAACTGAAATAGATAGTTAATGGCAGAAAAAAAAAAGTGTAGAAAGAAGGTTTTTAATGTTGTAAAAGGAAATTTCAGGGGTGCACTAGGACTGATTCGCCCAAGGTGGTGAATGAGTCCTAGTAGTGATTTTTTTAAAAAAAATTAGAGATTTTTAATTGATTTTATGATTTTTATGTTGTATGATGTGTATCCTAAGTGAAAATGTAGCTTTCATATGATTTTCAATGATTTGAGATGCAAAAGTGCAACCTATATGCACTTTCACTAATGAAAATTTTTAGAAACCCTAGATGCCAATTAACTAAAGAAATCCTTAATGCAAAGTCAATGCGAGCTAGATTTGGGATGATGATGGACTCCAAATTAGAAAAGGAGGGCACTCTAAATGTTGGTTCACCAAAATGGAACCTTTGAAAATGGGGGATAGGAAGATCAAGTGCTATCACACCCACTTTCAAATATATTCCACTCAAGGATAACCCTAGAGATCTCAATACATGAGAGAAAGAGATCTTACAATAAGGTTGTCATGGGAACTAAATATGATCTAATGAGGGGTTCACCACCAAGTCTAAACTTGGAAAAAGACAATGAAATGCAAGATAAATGCAAAACCCTAAGTAAAAGCTAACTAACACTAAATGACCTAGAAAAGTGAAGGAAATTATGCAACAAAAAACTATAAAATAGAAAGTTACAAAACAAAATGTGTGCACTTGGAAACTTGTAGATACTAGAATAGAGACTGCAAATTCCACAAATCCTAAAATCTTTTCCTATTGGAACTCGTCTTCCATTCTAGATGAATCAGTTCCTGTTTTATATTTCTACATAGGAGTAGGTTTCGAGCAAATGGGTATAAAAATCTATAAAGATCTCTATAAAACACCTACAATGGGACTCATTCACCACTTGTGGCGAATGAGTCCAGTTTGGATTTTTTGGGAATTCAAAGTCTAAATATGCTCTTCTCAATCTGCTCAATCCGCTCCTCCAAGTTCTTGGATCTTAAACTTTGATTTCGGGATATAGATGACCTTTTAATGAAGATTATGACCTTGCAAATGGGGAAACAACTCCAAAATTCTTGTAACCTAATCTTTAATGATCTTCAAGTCTTCAAAGCTCACCTAGATCTGCAATTACACAAAGAAAGAGAGAAAAAGTGTTGATTGTTAGGGAATAGGGGTTTGCATTGGTCAAACCCCTTTTAGGTAGTTAAATCAAATGATGAAACAATGAAACAAGGACATGAAACATGAAACATAGGATATGGAACATGAATGATGATACCTTGAATGATTTCTTGTAAATTTGTAACTCAACATGAAATGGCCATGAAGGATGTAGATCTCGATCTTTGACAATTGGAATAGAACAATTCTTGGTCTTGGATCTTCAATGCTACATCACAACACTAGCTCAATAACATGCTTGATGCTTGATAATCTTCACATGATGATGGATTTTGAATCTCTGCAACAATCTATGAAAAATTCTTCCCTTGAATTCCTAATTGAATGCTCTCTTGATGCTTTTGTAAGGTCTTGGAATACTTGAATCTTGAGTGATTGACTTGATAAAATAAGTGCATGATGAAATAATGATTTGAAAGCTTTTTTGTATAGGAAAGTCACTCAAATGACTGGTAATTTGATCCCTAAGGCTGACATGGAAGAAATTTGAATTAAAAAGCCCACTTTTCTTGCTCATAACCTTAAAAATAGGCCAAATGAGACTCATTTGCCATCCTGGGTGAGTGAGTCACACTTGGATGGGACTCATTTTCCATCTTGGATGAATGAGTCCCACCTGGATGGGAATCATTCACCCAAGGTGGTGAATGGGTCCCACATGGGCTAATTTTAGTCCTGAAGTGTCAGGGAGTCAAGGAATTAGGCTTATATGTTGATATTGTTAGGTTTTCTTATCAAAATATGCCTTGGGATACACAATATGGGGTAAAAGGAGCCTATTGATAATGATATAAAGGTCATAAATGCAATAAGACCCAAAATCCAATGTGAAAGTGTAAATAAGTACACTTTACAACACTAAATTAAAAAAAATTAGGTCTATTTAGCTTAGAAAGGTCTTAATCCCATGTGAATGTGTAAAACACATTACAACACTAGATTAGGTCTACTTATTTTACAAGCCTCCTAGATTTAATGTGAAAGTGTAAATAAATTAATTGAATTAGGGAAAATTTAAGTTAATTTATCTTAAAAAGGGCCGAAGACCTAATGTGGATGTGTAAAACACCTCACCATAGTAGATCAAGGTGATATCAAGTCTAATTTATCATTAATTATCATCAAATCGAGCAAGGAAAAGGAAAATTTTTCCGTTGTTCCATTCATAAATAATTACGGCTCTTTATGCTTTAATTAGCCTTATTTTGCACCCACAAGCCTCATTTAATGCATCTATTTGAGGATAATCCTGACATAAATTAACGGGTGATCCCACACTAGTGGTTTGTAATTTTTGGCAAAACTGGACACTGAAATAATTTTTTTTAATTAAATCTTCACTTTCGAGCACCTATAGTGGCTAAACCACGAGGAATTTGAAGATGATGCAAACTAGAGTTTCATGAAATTTTGTCAATAGATTCTAAATATATTTTTTTCAAAATTTTTGGAATCATATTGCACTTCTTTTTCTATCTCCCTCAAAAACTAGTTTTTTTCAAAAAACAACATTTTTAAAAAGTGACACTCATTGTATAATGCATAACAATTTTTCCATGAAGGATAAAATTCTAATTCTTTTGAATTTAGATTTGTAACTCTGATATCTATTGCTTCCACTTGGTTAGATTGTTTTTTATTAAATATTTTTTCTTTAATCAAGTTTCGAAATGAAACCAATTACAATTCAGACATAGCGCAATCATATAATGTGTAACTTTTGCTAGAATTTGGTGAAAGATGTTGATCGTTCTTTAGAATAAATTTTAGAGATATGTCCTCTAACTCATTAGGTGATGTAGAGACATTTTCACCATGATCATTGGTCGATGGATTTTTGATTACAGGATCAAATAATGTTAACACTCCTTGAAATAGATCATTATTGGATATTGTTGAGGGATTCTTATCATGATCAAAATTTGACTCTTGATGTATGTTGATTTGATCTTCAAATGAGATAGAAACATCTTCCATGTGTTCGTTGATGGATAGGTCTTGATCATGTGATCATTGACTTGGATCAATACATGTTGTCATTAACATTTTGTTGGGATTTTGAACACCATTTACTTGTTGGGCTTGGTATTGGGGTTGAGCTTGTGCTTGCACTTGAGTTTAGGCTTATGCTTGTTGGGCTTGTAGTGTGGCTTGGGAAACTTGAGTAGATTGTGCAACTTGTTGAGCAACTAGTTGTGCAGCTTGTTGGTTTTGGTTTTGTTGGAGTGCCTTCTGATAAGCAGCTTGCTGAGCGGCTTGCAACACAATGTTGTATTGGTTTTATGTGTTTGGTTTGGGTGGTGGTGGTGGTTTTGGAATAGTGCTTGTTGTAGTGATAAGAGGTATCATCATACTGATGATTGGGATGAGTGGTAGATGGTGTGATTGATATGGTTAATCCTTGAGAGACCATGTTTTGAGGGATGATAGATGATGTGTTGGTTGCTTGTGCTATGGGGATGGTTTCCATATATTGTTGTGACATCGATGGCAAGGGGGGGGATTTGGTATGATGCCTTGATTGATGGTTAGGGGGATGTTTTGGATGAGTAGTGGTAGCTAAGGTAGCCCCAAACCAAGAGGTGATATGGATGCTAATGAAAAGGGTGGGAGTGGTGGGAAAGTTAGTGGCATGCTCCCTTGGGGAAATGATGATGTTTGATCAAAAATGTCCCTTGGTCCAAATAAGTCACCTTCTCCTTGTGAGGTCATGGGGAGAGAGGTTTGTAGTGTTGCATTAAATGATGATGATGATGGGTCATTGTGAAATGTGAGGGGGACATATTGGTGTGATGGATTTTGAACAACATTCATGTGATTTGCAAACA
>VDFB02000013.1:263629827-263858717 GCA_007258455.2 Sequoia sempervirens | reverse complement strand
GCTTGACAAAAGAACATGGTGTGCAATGGGATTTGGTGTTGCCTCAACCAAAGTATGCTTATAATGACTCCATTAATAGAAGCATTGTGAAAACTCCCTTTGAGGTTGTGTATGGGATGAATCCAAGGGGAATCTTTGAGTTGAGAGATTTGACAGGAATGGAGAAGAGGAGTACAGAAGGAGAGGATTTTTCCATAGCCATGAAGTCTATCCATGATCAACTGAAGGAAAATCTAAAAAGGAGTGTAGAACACTACAAAGAGAGGGTCGATTTGAGTAGAAGGAATGTTTAATAAAAGGTGGGAGATCTAGTTTTTTCTTATTTCAAAGAGAGATTGCCTAAAGGAAAATATACCAAGCTGCAAATGAAAAAAATAGGCCCTTGCAAGATTATTCATACTTTTTTGCAAAATGCATATGAGATAGCACTCCCTCCTGGAATGGCTATCTCACCCATTTTTAATGTTGCTGATTTTTACCCCTTTAAGGGATCTTTGAATGTAGGTACATGTTTGGAGGCTAATGAATATTGGGTGTAGGACCTTCTACCATCTGAAACCTTACAGCTTGAGGCCATTCTAGATACCAAGGAGGTAAAAAGGACAAGGAAAAAGGTATGTAATGAGTATTTAGTTAAATGGAAGGGTCTTCCACCTGAATATGCCACTTGTATGAGTGAAGAAGACATCCTACAACATGGTACTACTCTACAACAACTGATCTCAGGTGGTACTTGAGATCTCTTCCACCCTGGGAACATGGTGTAGGGGCACCTTGGGGACTCCATGCCTCTTTGAGGAATTTAGTGGAATTTTGTTTAATTTCAAAGATTATCATGGTGTAATAAGGTCCTAAGGACTATCTTGAATGCTTTGTAATAGGATTTTAGGTTTGGTATTAAGTTTTGATGTAATGACAAGGTCTCCTTCTTCACCATGTGAAGTTGGTGC
Organism: Sequoia sempervirens; assembly: GCA_007258455.2. NCBI lineage: Eukaryota > Viridiplantae > Streptophyta > Pinopsida > Cupressales > Cupressaceae > Sequoia > Sequoia sempervirens. Next base: position 263,857,767 of record VDFB02000013.1, on the reverse strand, counting down.
ATCTAGGAAAGTTAAGAAATTAAGATGCCTTGGTGAAATAAGGTATTTAAGGGAAGTATCCTTGATGTTTTGATGTGTTTTGTGGTTGTTTAACACCTTTTAAATGTTCATTGTAATCAGGCTTCTTGGGAGTACTATAAATTGCCTTATTAGGAGTCTAGTTTGGAATGTTTTAAAAATCAGTTATTTCCAACGTCCAAATAATTAAAACATAAGTTGGAGGGCTTTGTAAATAGGTTTAAAAGGTTTAAATAGGCCTCTTTTTGTTGAGGCATGTTGATGGTGAAGTTTGGAGAAAGTTTGAATAAAAAAAACCCTATTTTCCTTCATTTTTTGTGTGTAAAATTGCTGGTAAAATGTGTTGTATGGCCATATTACATACTGTACATGCATAATAACATAATGGATTGATAAAGGATTAAACTAGATTTCTTTTGGAAATATTTTGAGCCTTTTTCATTAAGAATTGAAAGAGATATCTGCATTTTACTAAGAATGGTCTGGAAAACCCTCAAAATCAGGGTTTGGTCTAAAAAGCTCTCTAACTTGCCTTCTCCACTTGCTCATGGCCTAATTTTTTTGTGGTAAGGTGAGTAATATCATTTAATTTATGTTCTTGAAGGTATTGGAGGATGGAAGGGGTTCTAGTGAAACTTTTGAGCAACCCTAGACTTGGCATCTCCATGTGACAAGCCTAGTTAGATGTTGATTTTCTATTTTTTATTGATCTATGGTAAAAGTCTTGAGGGAGTGAGTTGAGAATGGTTGAAATGAGTGCAATGGTATTATAAGAATCAATTTATAGGCTTAGGGGAGTTGGGGTGTGCTTTGGAGCCTTGATTCTTGTTGGAAATTCAACCATTTAGGCCTACTTGTGGCTAGGAAAAGTGTCTTATTGTGAAGGTCTGGTAAAGAGTCTAGCCCTGTGGTTTTAGGATTTGAAAGTAATCCATTGGAGGAGTCTAAAACTATTTTTTTTTATTTGAGTCTTGTGTGTAGGAGGATTCTATAGTGACTATCCTAGGTTGGCAGGCTGCAAGGATGACAGGCCTAATTGGAAGTTGATGAATTGTGAACTGTTTTTAGTGCTTTGAGCCCTGTTGTTGGCTGTTGCTAAACTTTGATAATTTTTTGAAGGTGTCTTCAAGGTTTTGCATGTGTCTAGTTGTAGGAGTTGGTGCTTATAGAAGTTCTTTGTGACTGTCCTACATTGTATTCCTATGAGGTGCTTCTAGGTCAGTTTTAGAGCGATGGAAGAATGAAGTGTATACCCTATAAATTTGAGTTCTTTGTCATATGTTGGCATTGAAAAGGTGTTTCAAATGTCACCAAGTCATTTTGTGTAGGTTTTCCTTGAGAGTCTTGTCGAAAGTGGTGGCATCTCCTTGTTTGGGGAAATTGACTTGAAGGGTCCTCTTAAGGAGTGTTTGAGAGATCTTTGGTTAGTAGAATTGTTGGTCATTGATAAGAAAGCTTCCCCTACTCACTCTACATCACATATTCTTAAGAAATGACTATCTAACTCTATCATAAGACTTAGCCATATGAAACTTTATGAACATAGCATTTTCCTTAGAAGTTAGCATATAATGAATAGCTTCAACAATAATAGTGATACAATAAAAAATATGACGTTCATTTACAAAGCTACCTTGCTTAGTTTAGATAATAGAATCTAAGCACAATTTCAAATTTTCTAATTTTAAATGTTTAACAACCAATATATGGGTTCTTAGGTATTTCAAATATGAAAGATCAATTATCCCCTATATTTGACATGTATCTCCCATCTTAAAAACTTTGCAAATCTAGCCTCTAATTTCTAATTTACCTACATTAAAAAATAAAACTAATTTTATGAAATGCCAAGAATTCATTGCTGAGCTTAGATTTTGTATACAAAACTGAATGTACAAATGAATATAATTACTATATTTAAATATAAACATATGAAAATAAAAAAAATAAAAATTATATAAAAATATATAAGTATGAATAAATAAAAACAATGAAAATGACTATAATAGACCAAATAAATAAATTAAAACATACAGAAATATTAAAATGTTGTCATTACTTCTACATTACAGCTATTACCTCTAAAGTAGAAGAAACACTTACTACTTCTATAGAAATGTCAATGAATAATTCCTCTAAATTGCATATTTTTTCCGTCTTTTCCTTCTTTCCGGATATCATTTTCCATCCTTTTAAACCTACATTTGTTTTATTTAAGCGTGATGGGCATTACAGCATAATGCAATATTTGACAAGGTCACAATGGCATTGTACTTCCCAGGCTTGGACAAATTAATAGACAAAATTAAGAAGCTTTGCTATTTTCTTCTTCCTATTCCCTTTCATTCATTTAAAATATCTTTTGTGAGGTATCCACATGACTGAGACTTTAAGTTTTTTATGTATATTTACAAAATTATACTGCCAGGGTGCTTCCGACTGAGTCAAGAATACGTTTGATGTGGCTATGATAAATACTTCTTTAGATGACCTCCTTTATTTAGCTAAAGAAGCAGTTTTGGAGAAGAGAAAGAATAGAAGGATTTGCAGTCGGCCATGGATAGAAATGAAAAAAGTTTACAGCTGTTAGGCCCTTTTGGAATTGTGGTAGAGGCCTTCAAAATCATTCACTCTCAAGCTAAATTATTGGGGATCATCACTCGAGTGTTCATCCTTCCTTTAACTTTGATAAATCTGGTATGTAGTTTGATGCTACAACTTCTTCTCGTTAAAATTATTTCCAACGAGATTACTGAGGTGCGGAAGCTACCCATTCTGCAATGGACAGAGTTTTTAGTGCTTCTTACTGTGTACTCATTACTCTCTTATACGCTGTTGATGCCGTCCATGGCGGCAGTGGTGTACACCGTGGCGAACGTTGACAGGGGCAACCACAAGCCCTCCATGGCAGCGGTTATAAAACTCGTGCCCGCAGTGTGGAAACAGATGATGATGACTTGCCTGTGCTATTTTATCATTAATTTCGTGATTTGTACGGCTTTTGCATTTGCTGTGTGTTTAGTAGTTTTGGGTTTCGTAGTATTCGATAAATCGTATGAGATAGTGTTTCGTCATGCTTTAATGTTTGTTTGGGGGGTGTTCGTCCAGTTAAGCGTGTATGAGAAACTGGTGTGGCAGGTGGCGAAGGGCATCGAGAAGAGCCACCGTCTCTTGGAAGGAAAGCTCGTTACAGGGTGCGTTCTCACCATATCTTACTTGGTATTTAACAGCCTACTTGGATGTACAGTATATATGGGGAATATATATGTGGTGGAATTAGGGTCCAGGACAGCGTTTGGAGCAGCATGTGTAATGATGGGGTGTGTGGTTGCTTTGATGGGGATGTTGACCCAGACTGCGCTCTACTTTGTATGCAAAGCTTACCACGGGGAAAGCATAGACGGATATCCCGGTGAATATCAGGCTGTTCAGAACAAGGACGTCAAGAGTCTGGAGCCTTCAAATATATAATCAATAACTAGGAGACGACAGAATAGGCATACTGAGTTTGTTATTGTTATTTAGTTGGTAGGGACTGAAAATAGTTACTCTGCATTTAGTTTCAGCATATAAGTGTGTTTACAGCTTGTAAATGAAATCAATAAGGTTTTCATTATGTTAAACATGAAATAAATTTGTAATTAAATTCGATCAATAAGTAATCTATGAGATTAGTATTAATTTAAATGTGTAATGTAATATATAATCTATGAGGGTATCATTAATTTGTATTCTGAATTAAATAATTTAGCAAAAAGTAGCAATTGGATTTAAATTAATAGAGTTGAGATAGAAAGACTTTCTGCTATTTAAAATATTGGTTAAAAGTATTTGAATGCTACTTGTTGACAAAGGCATGGGTGACAAGAGACTTAAGATGAATAATCTCCTTAGTCATCAGACTTCAGAAATTAGGATGGTACGTAGTTTTGTATCGTTGGTGATATTTCATGCGCTGTGAACTGTAGCTTATTATTATTGCTTCGTGCTCTTAATTCATTGTGTTGGTTGGAAGATGGAAAGGGATGAAGCTTATATATAGATATAGATATTTTACATATATTGTTTTTTATTGTATAAGTTATATAATATATAATTGTTTGATTTATTTGGTTGATTTTATTTTTTATGTTGAAATTATGGTTTTGTTTTTTTTCTTTTATATTGTATATGTTAACATTCTTATGTTTTATTTCATATTTTATAATTTATAGTGAAGGTGGTCTACTATTTTATGTTTAAGATTTTTTTTCTTACTATGCAATTTGTTTTCAAATTAATCAATGATTTTTTGGGCTAGTTACTAGGACATAAATATAGTTTTCTATTAAATAATGACCAATGATCAATTAGAAAACTCATACATTTGGTCATGAAAATGTATTTAATGTGGTTTGTGCTCACATGACCAACATTGGTAGGTAGTTAAAAATATGTGATTAGGTGGTAGCTTTTGTGTGGCCTTCTTATAGTTCTATACTTTGAAGTTACATGGGAATTGATATGTGTTACATGTCGGTAATTAGTGGTGAGCCAAGTAGATCAACATATTTTATACTAAAGATATTTTGCGTAGTGGATGCATGGATAGTACATATTTGTTGGCTAAACTCTTTGTAATGAGAATACTTTTAGTGTGCAATTTTACTTTATCTATCACATTCCTATTGTTGGATCACTCCCTCTATGTCCACTAGTCATTTAATATCATCCAAGGTGGTCAAGGTTTATCTTTAGTGTGTTTTTGTGTGTGAAAGGTAGAAAATTGGAGCCTTTTTCACCTTTAGGGTTTTGGACCAAAAAGGAGCAACTTTCACTAACATTTCACTCAAGAACAAACCCTTGAGATCTCAATGCAAAATAGAAAGAGATCTTGCAAGAGGGCTATCCTAGGGGTTGAATGTGATCTAATGAGGGGTTCTCCACCAAGTATAAACTTGGAAAAGACAATGAAGTGCAAAACCCTAATTGAATGTAAACTAATACTAAATGACCTAGAAAAGTGAACAAAATAATGTAGAAAACTGTAAAATAGAATGTTTGCACCTAGGAATTCGGAGAAGGCTGATTGGAGGTCTGGAATTCTAGAAAATCTAGTTTTACTACTGACTCGGATTCATTTTCCAAGATGGGTGAATCGGTCCAATTTTTGGGAAACTATGCAAGAAGAAAAATCTGTCAAAAAGGTATCCAAATTTGTAAAGTCTTGAAATCTTACTGGAATTGGGATTCGTTCACTAGAAATGGTGAATCACTCTAGTTGGAATTTTCTAAAGCTTCAAAGGTTGATCCTTCTCTTATCTGTCTGCTTTGTCATTCATGATTGGTTTTTGGATCTGAATCTTCAATTGAAAACCTATAGGTGATCTCCAATGTTCTCCAAGGCTTGATGACAACTTTGGCAACTTCAAATGATTTGTAACTTTTCTCCAATCTTGTTGACAAGGGAGCAAACCCAAGACACAAAAACAATACTCACAACTAGCAAACTTGATTATTATTCAATAAAGAAAATCTTACATGCAGAGGATCCCAAATCCTCGAGCTCTGTGATACATGCAAGCTACAGAAGTTTCAGAAAAGAATTACAGAATTACAGAAAATCCCCTTTTCGTAGCATGCAAACTCTCTCTCCAAAAAGCTACCCAAAAATTAGAAACTAGTCCATAAATAGCCTCTTTTTAATTTGGAACCAAAAACAATATTCAAGATATGAGTTTTCACGGTTTGGCACCAAAATTACAATTTGAAATTCAAGTTTAAATTCACAGTAAAAAATTAGCACATTTCTAAAATATGCACCAACTTCTGACAACCATAACTTTTAATCCGACTGTTGGATCTTCAATGATAATACCTTTTTGGAAAGCTCTCGAAAAGAAAATTTTCCACAAAATAAGCATTTGGTAAACTACTTTGGCATTTCCGCAAATTTTCAGGCCCATTCAGGATCGTTTAGTGCCTCAAACCGAGCTCAGAAGGTTTTTTAGGTCAAAAAGAAGAAACTAGAACTTGAATAACTTTCAAATCATGAATGATCTTGACCTGATTCTTTCACTAGACTATGTATTTTTCCATCCTGAACCTTCCCATAAATTTTTGTTTTCCTACGACTTCAAATTCAAACCTGCTAAAAATAACATTTGAGCAGAAAAGGCAGAAAAGCAGTTCTAAAAGTTGGAAACTCTTATTCGACAAAAAGGGTATCCAAAAATGCAAAAACATCTACAAAAAGAAAACAACAGGAAAAAAAATGGAAATCATCTTTTGGGTGATGCAAGATTGCCCTCACACCATTGGATGCTCCTGCATCACTTGTTCCTTACAAAATTTGTAACCTATCCAAAACCCTAGCAATAAGGTGCTACAAATATGCTTGAAATGGTTGCAATTGATGTGGTTCTTGACTCTTTCTTGATTGATGTTGACCTTGCATGAAACACTTGCATGAATCATAAACTCTACATCACAATTGTTGGCACAATAACAAACATGACATATGAAATCCTTGACATGATGATTGACGCTTCAAGAATGCTATAAAATTCTTGATAATATACCCTTGAATGTTCTTGAATTCTCTTGTGAACTCTCTTGAATGCTAGGTGTGAATATGAGTGAAAGAATCGTGTATTTATACTCAATTATGCAAGAATTCCTGAAATTACAACACTACAAGCTGACATCAAATCTAGGTGAATAAAATCCTTAAAAAAATGAATTAAATTTGATTTTGGGCCACACGGGACTCATTTTCTCAAGGTGGCAAATGAGTCCCATCATACATAATGTATGGAATCAAAAACCAAAAAATGCTTAGAAATGTGTGAAAATCGGTTTGAGGCCAAAAGATCTAGGTGGGACCCATTTTTCCAAGGTGGTGAATGAGTTCTAGATCCCTAAATTTGGGCCACACAAGCCAAAAAAACCTGAATTATGATTGGGTAATGATTTTTGTCAGGATTGTCCTTGAAAAGATGCAATAAATGAGGCTTGTGGATGAAAAATAGGGCCAATTAAAGCATAAGAAAGCTCAATTATTAATGAAAAGCCTAGAAAAGTATGAAAGTGTGTTAAAACACTTTACAACACTCCAAATAAGGCAAGATTAAGATTTATTTTAATTAAAATTTTAGTTATTTGATAAAACCCTAGAAAAGTGTGAAAGTGAATTACAACACTTCACAACACTTTAACTAGGTGCCATTAAAATCCATTAGTTCACAAGGGCCCAATACCTCTTGTGGATGTTTCAACCACATTAAAACACTAAATCAAGGTAGCATTAATCCCAATTTCACAAGGAGGGACCAAACAAGTATGAAAATGTCCCCAATGACATTTTTGACACTACATTCATCCCGTACTTTAGTGAGAGGATGAACTTTCTTTAAACTCACACTAAATTAGAAAACCATACATCAAGAGGGGTCCAAGTGTACCAATCTTGGTAAGGTGAGATAATGGTCAAGATGGGTAATCAAGCCCCCAGGATCAAGATCCCATGACAAACCAACACAGGCACAAAAGAAAACACATGAGAATGATATAAGAGCAACAACAGTAAAGAAAAATGATGCACTGTCAAAGAGGAAAGAGAGAAAAGGTAAAGAAAAGGAGAATCAAATCAAGGTTCGATCGTTTATCCATCTAGTTGTGGGTCAGATCTATGTTGTTTTTTCTAAAAAAAGCATACTCACTCTAAGGCAACAAAACTCCTAGGTATCCGCTGGGTGAGAAGTTCTAAAATGTGAGACACATACACTCATGGCTGGTATGCACTCACAAACACATGCAAGTGGATATGGGGAAAGTCATGCCCCAGTTGGGATTCTTGCTCAAACTATACCAAAGTTATACCTCTTGATAACTATAATAAAATGCCACACAAAAATGGTTTTCAAGCTTCATGAGACAAGTAAAACTTTGTATGCTTGGAGCTCATGAACAAACAAGATGGCTCTACAGGATTGCAAGCTATGTAATGCGAGGTGGCGATATAACTATAAATGCAAAATAAAAAATAGGGAATGTTCAAAGGAGTCTTGCTTAGTTCATGTGAGGTATTTAAGGGAACATTGTACATAATGTCTCCAAGAGAGGACCAATCAAAAAATAGAAAATTCACAACTTAGGGGATGCATTGTGTCGCATCAAGCCACTAAGAGGAATGTAATATGCTAAGAGAGATCATACTAATGAAATACATCACACCCAATGTCATCCACAAAGCGAGAAATGCATCATATGAAGTAAGAAAACTACATGATGAACAATGAAAAAAGGAATAATGCCAATGTATGCCCCCACTTTAAATAAATTACTAACACCATGTTGTGAGCCACTACTTTAAAGTAGCAAATAGAAAATGAAAACAAGAAAAGAGACATGAGAGCTAGCTTGGAAAGCCCTACAGTGCCAATTCATATATTTCCAAATAAAGCTGCATCATGTAAAATAAAAGAGAGGGTTTCCCCAAAATGAAAACACCAAACACATAAGGGATCTATGGATTTGGGATTAGTATGTTCTTGCTACAATTTTTTGTTTAGAGAGCTCAAAACTACATCATCATCCCCCAAATACACATAGAACTATAAGAATGACACAAAGAGAGCGAAGAAAAAACATTTCAGGTCAACATGGAAGAGACATGGGTGTCTCGATGTCTTGCATCATCCCTGAAAGGAAAACACAAGACAAAGAAAAGATAAAGGAAAAGAAAAGATTTTGGGTCAACATGGAAGATACATGAATTTCTTGACGCCTTGCATAATCCCTAAAAGGAAAACACAAGACAAAGAAAAGATAAAGGGAAAGATAATTTTTTGGGTCAACATGGAAGAGACATGAATTTATCGATGCCTTGCATCATACTTAAAAGGAAAACACAAGACAAATGAAAAGAAAAAATCCAAAAAGTAAAAGATTAACAACATAGAGAAGAATGAAGGTACAAATAAAGGAATGTCACAAAGAGAGAGAACATCAAATAGAACATCACAAGGGATCATATCACACACATGCAATCATACAAAAGAAATAGTAAGAAGGAATGCAAAAGACTAGTAAGGGACATGTGAGTCAACATAAAGAAGGTCATCCACCTCCTAATCTCAGTCTGTATAAGTGGAAGGTGGAAAACAAACCTAAGGGACAATGAAAATAACATTACTAGGACAAGGCTATCTACTTCTTGCCCCAATTGAGTGCAAGACAAGAATGAGCCAAGGTAGGTGATGGAAAAGGTCATGTAATTGTGAGAATATAATATTCTACAATGATTACATGACAAGGGTCAAGGGAGGAGATAGGCTATGCAATCACTTGATAGAAATCATTGCCATTGAAGTGGAAGTTTTCCAATATTAACTTGAATGCATGACACTCATCAGTATTGTGTCTGAGAGCTCTGTGGTATTGACAATGTGGAACTTTTTCATTTTTAGGATATAACAACACTAGTTTGTCTTTCATTGGTGGTAATGTTATTAGCTCTTTTTTTAGAAGCAGTTGTAGTTTCCTCTCACTTTCAGGTGGCTGACAAGGAATTTTTTTAAAAAAAATTGTAGGGCTTCTTCCACTTGCTAGATTCACCAACTTCCTGAATTGAATGTTGAGGAGGAGGACCTAAGCTGATCCTCTCATACTTTTCATTGTTATGAATCATTGGTTTTTCTTTAGGAAGGACATTCATATCAGGAGGGGAATCCAAGATCAGTGTACCATCACTATGAAGCCTTAGGTATTCTCTAGGAATATGTATGTTGTGAGAGGGATCTTGATATCCTAACCCCTTTGTTTTATCATCATTTGGTATTTTCTCTAGGAATTGATGGATCTCATGTTCACTTGATGTATCACATCCTTGTTTACTCAAGATTGTGAATCCTTTTCCATATGTTTTTTTAAGATTGATGGGAGTGTTTGTTACTTTGTTATCATAAAATGGTTGATTGTTTGCTTTAGAGGCACTAGGTTTACCTATTGTAGGGAACTTAGGTTCAAATCTTGTTTTAGGATGTAAGTAACCAAAAATTTCAAGGGGTGGTATGGTAGGGGGATTTAGTTGGTTCATGGATGGATAAAAGGATGCATTAGCTTCAATTTTGTTAAGGTAATCATTTAGGAACTTATTCATGTTATCATCATCTTCTCCAATGATGTCAACATCACATGGAAGAAATGCATTAAGAGTTGAGTGAGCATGAGTGAGTTCAATTTCATTAGGGTCATTTCCAAAAGCACGACTTGACACATCCACTAAAGACTTTAATGACATCCAAATCTTGCTACAGAACATATCCATGATGCAAAGTTCATATTCAAGAATGTGAAATGAAATGATCTAGACACAGATTTGACTTTTATGAATGCATAAAATGAAGTAATTTAAACTAGATGCAATGAATTGGATGAAAAAAAAGTCTCCAAACTAAAACAAAAAGATAATAACATCAAATAGAAACTTAGAAACTAAATTGTTAATTCTAGAAAATGTAGTGCATAATGTGCAAAGGGACTGATTCACCTAATATGGCAAATGAGTCCCAATAATGATTTTTTCAAAATTTTCAAAAAATTGAAATTGGATTTTATGCTTTTTATGTTGTTTGATCTATATCTGAGATGCAAATGTAGATTTTGAATGGTCTTAGATGAAAAACTGCAAGCTAAATGAGCTTTTACTAATGAAAAAATTGAAACCCTAGAATACAAATTAATCAATGCAAATTCTAATGCAATGTTAATGAAAGAAAAATATAAGTTGAAAATGCACTCCAAATCAGAATTATGATATTTTAAATGCGGGTTCACAAAAATGAAAGGTGGGAAATTGGAGTCCTTTTCACCTTTACTGTTTTTTAGCAAAAAGGGGCAACTTTCACTAACTTCCACTCAAGATCAAACCCTTGAGATTTCAATGCAAAAGAGAAAGAGATCTTGCAAGAAGGTTGTCCTAGGGGCTAAATATGATCTAATGAGGGGTTCACCACCAAGTCTAAACTTGGAAAAGACAATGAAATGCAAGATGAAATGAAAAACCCTAATTGAATACAAACTAATACTAAATAACCTAGAAAAGTGAACAAAATAATGCAAAAAATTGTAAAATAGAATGTGTGCACCTAGGAATCCAGAGAAGGCTTACTAGAGGTCTAGAATTTTGGAAAAAAATATTTTACTACTAATTAGGACTCATTTTCCAATCTGGTTGAATCAATTCTATTTTTGGGAAATTTTTCAAGAACAATTTTTTTTTAAAAGGGTATCCAAATTTGTAAAGTCCTAAAATTTTATTGGAACTTAGAATCATTCACCAGAAGTGGTGAATTAGTCTAGTTGGGATTTTCTGAAGCTTCAAAGGCTAATCCTGTTGTTCTCTATCTACTTTATCCTTCCTGATTGGTTTTTGGATCAGAATCTCCAATTGACAACCTAGAGGTGATCTACAATGTTCTCCAAGGCTTGATGATAACTTTGACAACTTCAAATTATTTGCAAATTTTCTCCAATCTTGTTCCTTAGGAAATCTACAACCTAGCCCAAACCCTAGCAATAAAGTGATGCAAATATGCTTGAAATGGCTGTAATGGATGTGATTATTGAATCTTGCCTGATTGATGTTGATCCTGCATGAAATGCTTGCTTGAATCATAAACTATACATCACAATTGTTAGCACAATAAAAAACATGACATATGGAATCCTTGACATTATGATTGATGATTGAAGAATGCTCTAAAATGCTTGATAATTTGTCCTTGAATTCTCTTTAATGCTCTTGTGAATTCTTGAATGATCTTGTCAACTCTCTTGAATGTTGGGTGTGAATATGAGTGAAAGAACCTTGTATTTATACTCAATTACATAAGAATTTTCAAAATTACAACACTAGAAGTTGACATCAAATCTAGGAGAATAAAATCCTACTAGAAATTTTAATTGAATTTGATTTTACACCACGAGGGACTCATTTTCCCAAGGTGGTGAATGAGTCCCATCAGGCATAATGTATGGGACCAAAAACCAAAAGTGCTTAGAAATGTGTGAAAACCAGTTTTAGGCCAAAATATTGAGGTGGGACCCATTCACCCAAGGTAGAGAATGAGTCTTAGATCCCTAAATCTAGGCCACATTAGCTAGAAACACTTGAATTATGATTGGGTAATGATTGGCATTGAGATTATCCTCAAAAAGATGCAATAAATGAGGCCTATGGATGCAAAATAGGGACAATTAAAGCATAATAAATCCCAACTATTAATCACAAGCCCAGAAAAGTGTGAAAATGGGTTACAATAGTTTACAACACTCCAAATAAGGAAAAATTAAGATTTATTTTGATTAAATTTTAGTTATTTGATAAAACCCTAAAAAAGTGTAAAATTTAATTACAACACTTCACAACACTTTAGCTAGGTACCATTACAATCCATTAGTGCACAAGGGCCCAAAACCTAATGTGAACATGTCAACCACATTACAACACTAAATCAAGGAAACATTAAGCCCAATTTCACAAGGAGGGCCCAAACAAGTGTGAAAATGTCCCTGATGACATTTTTTGACACTACAATGTGTAATATTTATTTATTTGTTATGCATGTGACACTAGTCATGGCTTGTCATTGATTATGGGTGATGATAAGGATTTTATTTTAAGGTTCATATACTTTGGACAAGTTTACTTCATGGAAGATAGCTATACATTATAGCTAATTTTAAGGACTTTTGTTGCCTATTGATTATATTTTATGTTATGAATGAAATGATTATTTAATACAGGTCACATGCATTATTTATTAACTATTTATCCATAGGACCAATGGCTAAATTTTTAATAAGGTCTAGCATAATGAATGTAAGGACACCTCATTGATCAAAATTGGTATAGTGGTAATATCAGTGTTCTCCTTCTCCTAGATCGATACTTTTCTAAAGAAGTTATTGAGTTGTAGCTAAAATACACATATTCAAAGAAGAATTGATGCAAACCTTTACATTAGCCATTAGGTTACCACCATAATTTTTTATCATATTAAAATGAATTAACATTAGTTTACACCTAGAAATATTTTAAATGGGTATCCAAAATTTTGTATGGTTTTTGAGGCATAGGTGGATAATGAATTTTAAAAAGTCAATAGTTAGATAACTAGGGACTTTAACAAGGAATTAAGGCCTTGGTGATGGACTAGTAATCACTAGTAGTATTATTCATAGTTTGGTAGGCTACTATAAGCATAAAATCAAAGAGGTATAAAGTCATGTAGCATGCAATTAAAAGGAAAATAAAATGATATTCTTGTTTGTGGTTTGAGTAATGAATCATATTTTTTGAATCATAAAAATATATTTTGGTAATCATCTATTTCATAAATATTAACATATTTGAATGACAATTATGTATAAGATACCTAGACATGCATGATTTCAGTTTTTTCTCCTATTGTAGTATTCTTCCCTAATCCAAGGAATATATTTTTTGTTTAGACAAGTATTCTAAATGATCCAATATGTGTCATAATGTGAGCATTTAATATGGAACTGAAGTATCCTTTAATACTTCATATTTTAAAAAATTCAAAATATAAGGAGCTTTATGTTAATTTTTAAAGTCCTTTACATTAATTTTCTTAAAATATTGTAAGTGGTGGTTGTTTATCTCTCCTCATAAATGGATTTCCATAGTATAATCTAGAATGTTGATTGTTGTATACCCATTTTAAAATGTTGGGAATCCCTTTTAAAGAAATAGGAAAGTGTAGTTAAGTGTAGACCACTCTATAACTAGAGATTTAAATTCAAGATGATAAGGATTTACTCAAGGAATCTTGTTATTGTGTCATATTGACTCTCTAAACCTATTTTTAATGTATCAATTTAATGAGTCTTCGGACTATTATTTCAAATACCTTGCAATCCTATGTATATATTACATATATCTCCAACAATATTTAATGGTATATTTGGATGCCTATGGTGTAATTGAAATATAATTTATTAAGAATATTCTCTAATAATATTTTCATTAGTTTTTATATGCATTCATGAATTCGATCAAGTTGATAGTGATATTTATGAATGTAGTTATAAAATATTTTAAAATTTCGATATGGGAATTGAGAACTAGAAAATTATGCATATTGTTGGAGGATCCATAAGATTTGGGTGATTATTTTGGAATTCTACCTTGGAATATGAGCAATTATAGAAGAGTTACAAGATATATGTGACATATTTTTTGTAGGTAGGTTATTTGGATATTCATGAATCATTGGGAATTATATCTACTATCAATGAAAGAATCCCTTCATTACATGAGTATTTTTTTATAGTCTACCATGGTTTGATGTTGTAAATTATATTGGAAAAAATTTGTAAATTCAGTTCTCAATTCTCTATTAATTCAAAGCATCAGATTGTAGTTTCATAAAATTTATTTTACAAGTAATTTTTTTTTTTAGAATGTGCTATGAAAGTGAAGCTATTAATAGTATGTTGGATGTATCTCTTTCTAAAATATTAACAAATACTTTTTCTTTCCTTTATGTAGATTTTTTTTCTAATATTTATTCTAAATGTAAATCCTATATTCATATGTTTTGATAATTTTATGTAATCATGCAGTATAATCATCATATTAAAATTAATAGAGAATGCTTATTTAAATTTTTTTGTAAACTTGTAAGAGTATTTTCTATAGTAGTTTCACCTTATTTCTTAATATTTGGTATCAAAGGTAAAGGTTTTACATAGAGAGAGACACATTTGTATTAAGAGTTTTTTTTTTTTTTTTGGTTGTAGTAGGAGACTTTGCATAGTGTGGTTTTGTATATTTGTAGAAAGAATTAAAAACCAAAACTTCTTCCCATGAAGATATTGAGAAATTTAATTGTACTAATTATGATATGTTGAAGTTGAATATGGAAGATATACATGAAAAAATGTATTAGTGATTACATTTTTTAAAAGAAAAAATCCACTAGATGTGTTTTATAAAGAATGGTTCAAGATAGATAAGAAACAACAATCCACTTGCTTTTATATTGAGAATTTTTTGTCTTAATTTTTTCTAAGAATACTAATGCATTCATGTTGTGGAAGAGGATAGGTCATATTAATCCAACTAAAATTCCTCATAACAAGTGTCTGGAAAGATGATTGTACTAACTATAAATGAAAGATGGTGATTTTGTTGTGGACCATTTAAATATTTTATTTTTATTTTTTTAATTCATTATTTTTTATTTATGCTAAGTTATAAGAAGAGAGTGAATTTATCTTATTATTTGTCTCTATACTTAACATTAGTTAAAATCGAATCGTTGTCATTGGTAGTGCTGCAGAGCCAAAAAATGAAAATATTATTTCTAATTTATTTTCGAAGGAGATGAGAAGGAAATAAATGAATGAAGTATCAAAAGATGATTTTCATGTAGATGGAAGGTCCAAAGAATAAAGAGGGCCCACGGGGGATAGTAATAAAGATAAATGAAATTCTAAAGGATCTATTCAAACCCCAAGGAAGAGAAAAATATATTATTTTAACTGTTAAAAGAGAGGACATGTGAAGAAAGAACATATAAAAATTAAAAATAACTTAGATTCCTTATTAAAGTCATATAATGGAAGATATAATGATTCTTTGTTTATTTTTCCTAACAACATTAGTGTTGTTGTTTCTTGTCTTATGATTTTGATTTCTCCTATCATTTGACTCCTCAAGGAGAATGATTTTCTACATATACAACTTATGTTGGAGGAGATATTTTCCTTGGACATAATTCTACTTATTATTTGTTTTTATAATAGAAAGGAAAAAATATGTTTTATGATTGAAGGGCTAAAACCATTGATGATTTTTTCCATATTTTAGGACTTGTGAGAAATTTAATTTCAATATTAAAGTTAAATTAATTTAGTGTGCATATGACATTTAATTTTTTTTGTAGGTTGTTAAGAGGGAACTTGGTGGTTTGTAGATGATCTTAAATTGATACCCTTTTTATACTAAATAACTCTATATTTCATAATCCTACTAGTATAAGTAGCACAAAAAAATGAAAGTACATTGTCACACTAACATATAGGTAATATAAGTGAAAAATTTCTTATAACCATTATATTTTATAAGATAAAATGGGAAACTATAGTCCTACCAATTTTATTAGAAATATGTTTTAACCTTACTCCTAATGCCAATATTACAAAATGTGAGATTTTTAGGTATAAAATAAAACAACTACATCTCTCTCTAGTATAATATGATCATTCTCGTACATGTAGCTACCCTCTATTAATGTTATTATGGTACCTCAAATCGTTTGATACTTTTTCTCCTCTATCATCTAGCCTACATTCTATGCTTAATCAATCAATGCAAAGTTTTTATGAAATTTTTATTATTATTGATACATACTTCTTGACCCAAATATCAAATACCTTATTTTTTGTATTTCATGGTCTTCCTACTTATCTATGTAACACCTATTAAATTTCCTTTAACTTGAATAAAATATCATAAAGATATTTACATCATTTTTTGTCACAAAATCATAGTGTTCTTTATTTCCAAATCTTCTCTGAACAACCATTCAACCTCTCAAACATGGTCATGGCAACTAGCTCTCAACTCCTTAATCAACACTTGTACTTTTCACTATAGTCAAAAGTATATTGATCACTCATTCGCTACCCTAATCCCTTCATGTAACTATTTGAACTCATGATTAGCCCCTTTTTGCACCTACACAAAATATTTCCACATCTACAGACAAAATATTATGCTATAAGCATAAATTTACTCTCCACTACATCCATGTCAACATCCAAAGTTTTTCATCATCTCTTCATCTTCATTATAGGAATTTTTTTTTTTTGGATAGTGGTAATATACAAGATACCTTTACTCTCCATTATATGACATCAAAACTTGTAAAATTTTATATCTTTTCTCATTATATAATCACCCCCGTCATGCTTATTTTTTGCACATGTAAGTATAAAATCATTGCTCCCTCATGATTCCTTTTCCACCTTGTAACCTCCTTATTACTTGAAGTCCCTAACCCATAAGAATATAACATTTTTTGTATATGATAAGCCATCATTATTTAAGAAATCCTATAGTAGATGCAAGTAACTCTCCTTAATGTAGTTTTATATCATTTCAAGTCTCATGGATACAAGTAGCCTCATTTGTTGCAAGTATATATTGTTAATATTTTATAACAAGATCATAATAGAAAAAAAACATTGTACTTACACAAAAAATATTGCACATAATGATCCTAATTTACATTATAAAAGAGATTTATAAAATATTTGATTAAAATATATAAAATGAACTTGATTAAATAAGAAATTTAGTGATGATAGTCATGTGAAACACAATGATTGACTAACCCTTCAAATATGGAACAATTTTTAACTCACATGACAAGTATTGTAGTGAGTGGAAAGTGAGAATGTGATAGGTGTCTCACAAAGTGAGAACCCTTGAATGAACCAAAGGAGGTGAGACACAACTCTAGAAGTCCTCTAAGTGAGCATAAGTGTGGTGTGGATAGGAATCTAATAAGTGTAAGAGTTCCTATAGAATAACTCTACACCATGCAATATTTGGATAAAGATTATGAGTATCCAAGATCTAGGAACTTGATGAAAGCACAAGAGAGATCAATATACAATTATCAAGATTGTAATGGAATTGATTATCCAAGAATATAATTCAATATACAATGTATGAGACCACTTGGTTATATAGCCGAGGTGAGACATAGGATTAAATAGGATTATGACAAGTGTCTTAATCTTATGTCATGTTACAACATATCACAAATACCTAAGGAACATGTGTTATAAGTCAAAAGATAAGATAAGATCTAATTTCAACTAACACCTTATATAAATATTATTTCCTAGGACCTAAGTAAAAATAACATGTAAATAAGTCTCGTAAGTCCCCTAGTAATGAACTAACTAGGTACAAGACTTTATTTACACCAACACCCCCCCTTAAGAGAAACTTAGAAAGTAGCTAATTATTATTCAAGTGACACAAATTATATGGGTCTCAGATATGAGGCCATGTTAGGCACCCATATACAAATGCAAATGCAATCTCTCACAAAGGGAGAAAAGGAGAAAACCCAGTGGAACAAAAATCCTCACCAAAGGAGAGATAGAAAAAAAATGCTCTCAATCAACAATGAGAAGGAAAAAATCCCCATGCGAGAAAAAATACTCCCCATCAGAGAGAAGAAGAGAGACCACATAGCCCCCCATCAATGTTGAGTCTAATTGAATGATGGTAGAAGCTTGAAATTGAATGTTGAAGATGATCCAAAAGCATCAAACAATATTCCTCCCCTCAAGAAGAAACAAAACCAAGATGATATAGGATGTCGTCCCATTCCTAAAAGGAAGATGGGGGAAGAAGGATGATGGATGATATCTTTGAATAATTCTTAAGTGTCTCCATGTCGATTTCAAAAGGTGTCACTCTCCAAATAGACATTCTAGGCCACACTATTGAAGAAGAAAATCCAAAATATCCTAGAAACGATTATAGAAAAAATTCCAAAGACAAGAATACCTCCTCTAAAAAAAAAGAAGCCTCATCCAAATGCTATCCAAAAGAATTGACACTCACATCAACCTGCAAAGGATGATCAAGTAGAGAATGAACAAGTGGGTTAGAGTGTTACCTCACAACAATTAAATAAGGTTCATCTCCATCAAAGTGAAGATGAATGCAATTGATGGTGTCTCCCAGATATGAAATGTGAGACTTAGAAAACAAACCAGCAATGTCTATCAAATACTCATCCAATGTAGCCATCTCTTGAAGATAATGTATGTCTTCTTACACTAAATCACAACGATCCAAAAATATGGCAACACAAGAATCCTCAAGTACAATAATAGATGAATGAGATTGAATATTAGCACCTATCACTATATCCTTGTAGATATGCAAAATTAACATTATGCATTCAATCAGGTTCATTCATCAAGTAAACTAGGTTCCACATTAGGTCCATTCATCTATTAATCAAGTTCATCTTCATCCATTCATCAGATAATCTCATTAATCTCCATCTCCTAACGTTATTAATTTAAAATTAAATCAACATTATCATTAACCTTTTAATCAAATAAATTAAACATTCATTTAATTAAATCATAATGCATTTTCCATCCTTTTCTGATTTAAATAAATCAAATATTTAAATCATAAAAGTCAAAATCATCCTAATCATCATTAAGCTAACCTAATCCTAATTATCCTAACCTAATCACCCATTACATCCTCTAGATAATCCCACTTACACAAATAAATCAATTTATTGATTTATTAAAATCAACATTTTCACTCAACATGGCATCTTTGGGGAATATTCCCTCAAGTTTGAATTCAAAGACAAGTGGACATGTACATCCAACAAGTCATTTATGAGCTCTTACATGGCTCTTACATGCCCCTTGCCAAGGTCAAACCAAGCATTAACTCTCATTTCAAATTTTAAATTTCCCCCTCATGGGCACATTTCCCAAATCTTGCACATTCCTCATCCTATGGAAAGTTGACAAGTGGCCTTATCTTATTGGCTTGTTTTTTATCCCACATTTATCTCTCATAAGCATTCTTTCAACTTGAGAATCTACAAATAGAGGCTTCATCCTTAATCAAATCCTCCACAATTTTATCATTTCATCTCCACAATCTGATACAAGGTTACTCTCTTCAATTGAGAGCTAATCTTGCCCATCTTATCATCATCATATAGCTTATCTATCAAGGATTGGGAAAGGGATATTTTCAACAATAGCACCAATCCACTATGAAATAAAGATACTTCATTTTTTTCATATGCTTATTTAGCTTACTTTTTTGTCATTTGTTTGCATTTGGGAAGCATTAATGTATTATTTCATAGGGATCTTAGGTTTGCTTGTTTTGAACTGATTAACCAAGCTAATGGTGATTATTGTTTGAATAACATTGCAGATTTAGGGTCTACAAAATGACACTAGAAGGAGGGCTTTTCAATGTATTACATTTGTAGCAGTAGTGACAGGGAAAAGTTTTCACGATTTTACTGTTAAATTTTTCCTATCATTGAAAATTTTATCATATTGATACTCTTAGTAATCTTATTTATGTGACGTTATTTGTTGTTCATTATGAGAAATCAATATCATTCATTTATCTAAATATTGAATGCATTGATAACTGGCAGCCTGCTGTACATTGATTATGTTGAAACTTTCTTGTCAAAGTTTATACTAATCTAATGGTATATAGACACAATCGAAAACAACATTTGCAGGTTTGTGCCAAGTGATACATGTCTTCCAAAATCATTGAGTGGTAGTAGCATTGGTTATCAAAGGTGAAACCACAATCTTTCCATTCTTCTCAAGCTCCATTCGCAGCCTTCCAAGAGTATACGCAAGCCTCCTTTTTATCATTCTATCCATTTTTTAATTTTTAATTTTTTCTAATTCCCTCTATCGCTTATGCTTTGATGGATGTCCACTGCCCATTCAAAGCTCTCATTTCATCGCAAGCAAGCAGGAAGGATGCTAATAATAGCTGTGGAATTTATTTATTTTTCACGTTTTGGTGGCCCGTCCAATTTTTTTAATCCATTTTATGCGTATTATGCAGCCTCTGCCTTCCATGAAACCACATTTCTTAAGGGATTTAATCCATCATTTTTTTTCCCTCTTCATACCTCTTAGGTTTGATGGTGTTCTCAGATGCTAAAAGGTGTCCTTTACCTCAATGTTAGGTACCCATATGTGCCACAAAATCTCTCAAGGAATCTCTGAATCCTCCCCTCCAAATCGCAAAACTATCTTCTTCTTTTTTCCATTTCTATTTTTCCTCCCTCTGTAATTTCACCCTTTCCTGTGTGACTCTTTCCCTCTCCTCACATCCCTCTTTCCTTTACTTCCCACACCATTTAGCTACAATACTCTCTTTATACTCTTCCCTTTCGACACAATTCATCTATCCTTTTTTCTTTGACAATAGGGGGTTGTATAACCTGTTCAAGGGCTCTAATTATGGCATAGGTAGGGGTGATAAGGACCACAGTTGTGGGATTTGGATTTACACCTACCAAATGCATTTTCTTGATAGCTTTTAACATGTATATGTTGTTCTCTTCGTATATCGTTCTCATTTTTTAAGGAGTTGAAGGTTTTTAATATCTAGTTTTATTGATAGAGCATTCTAACAATAATCATTTTATGTTGTGACGTGCTTTATAAGCTAGGCATCCTTTGAAACATTAATCAGGCTATTTTATGTTATTCTTGATTTAGTATTTACGGTGCCATCAAGAAAGCTATTTGGTTGAGCTAAGCATTTAAAGATGACTCTTTTTAAACTATACATTATGGCTTACTGATAGAAATGTAACTCTGATCAAGGCAATCCAGATTCAGCAACCAGTATTAGATTTCTCATTGCTACTTTTAGTGTACATGTCTGTCTTGAGAGGAGATTTTGAAATGCATTTAGGAGAAAAATAGAAAGGACGTTGACAAAGGAAGTAGGTTGGTGGAGAGTTGTTAGGAATCACTGTTAAGTTTCTTGCATACGCCTTCCTTTTTAAGATCCTTGTCAAATGAGTCATGTGTCTGGTCTACACATTGGAAGAATACGATAAAATCATAAATGCTAGTAGAAGACATTGAGAGTATGCAGTAGTGAGGGGTTATTTCTTTTATCTAGGAAGATGGGAGACTTTAAAGGATAAGAACAGACATTCTTAATTTCAAAAGAAAACTCTTTTATTATCACTGAATTATTACTAACCCTTTTACTGCATTTATTGGTGCTTTTTGAATTACAGCGCTAATGGCCAACTTTGACACTTGTTCCTCTCAAATTAATTTTCTTTTGATCATGTGGTTTCTTTAAAGCCTAAAAATCCTTTTACATTTGATCTTTTACCAATCTATGGCTTCAAGGAATGACGTTAGTAACCAATGGGGTGCTTATTTTTAATTCTCTCAAGCTATGTTATCACATTATTATAGCCAACATTTGAAATTAGGAGGGTGTAATCATTTCATCTTTGTGATTATTTTGGAATAGTAAAATGCTTAGGATTAGAAGGGTTATTTTGAAAGATCTATGGTTGATTTATGGGCTTAATAACTTTAGTTGATATCAAGTATGAAGGAAAAGGTCTAACAAATTTGATGGTTTTTTATCTTTAAATAAACTTATGAATACCTTTTTCTATTCAAAATTGTTTGGATCATGTTGTTATTTGAAGCTAATAAAAATGAATTTAATCCTAACATGATTGTCTTTTTGATGGAATAGGAAAGTGAGGAAGGCAAGGAAAGTGAAGGTGAAACGAAGAAGAAAAACAAAAGGAGGAGAATGAAGATGGCGTTTTGGGGAAGATTAAAGTGTTTTTTAACACTTTAGTGTTTGTTTTAAACACTTTTCATGAAATTGTTTATCTTTTCATTTTAGGACACTAATTTTTGTTTGGGTTTAAAAAGAACACTTTGATTTTTTGCAAAGGGTTAAAATTGAAGCCTAGACACCTACTAGATTTCAATTTGGGCTAAAATTGAACAAGCAACTTCACACTTGATATTGGTGTTTTAAAACAAATCAAATCATTGGTTTGAAGGATAAAATGAATGTGTGCCTTTATTGTTTTGTAATTATTTACACAAAGTAATATCATCAAAAGATGTATGCGCTTCTCTCGCGTCCTCACGGTGATCTTGAGAATCAAAATGCTTTTGGTGACATTAAGTTGCGTAAATAATTTCCCATACACACTTCGATTTGGGTTTAAAATTAAACATCTTGTGTGAGTGTGAGTGGGGGCGTTATCGTGTATATTCTCTCTTTGTTGCCATCAAATATTGATCCAGTTACTGAGTTTTTCTTTACTCAATTTTTTTTATCCTAGAGGGATTTCCTTGGGGAAAAAAGTACTCACCCAAGGGAACGACTCAACCGGTAACACTCTAAAGCCAAGAGTATTTCCAACCAGGATATAAATGTGGATATTGGCATAAACACCAATATCACATAGTTGACTCCGACAAGATGGATTCGAAAGGGGACTCTTGCCACATTGGGTCAACTCCTACGAACAGAAAGTCCTTACTAGAACCCATGTGGTAGAATTTTCCAAAATCCTTAATCTATTTGTTGGTGCAAGAACGGTCGTTCTGAAGCCGCCCCACACTTTTACAGTCTTTTAGTATAAATGGAAAACATGCCATGGGAGTTTCATGGGTGTTGATGCTTGGCTTCCCCATATAAGTGAGTGTTGTGGAGGGGAGCCAGTGTGGTCAAGCATCCAACCATTTGCTAAAGATAAGCGTAGCTAGACTTGTCCAAGTGGGGATCCAACAAATATTGTCTTACACATCCATAGGGTTTGTACTTGTTCTTGTTTAAAAACATAGTGCTTTAATCGAAAACATTGGAAAAACAACATTCAATGAATCATCAAAATCGCAAACCCTTTAGGAGAGGCAAATATCCTTGAACAAATTCACATGTTATTGCTTTCCCTTGGGATTCATGTCCTTAGAGGCTTCTAAGCATTTGGATTTCATCTCAATTTTCTCCTACTAAGGTCAACAATAGGAAACTCTTGCCTTGAATTACCTTGGTTTCCGCATAATACACTTTGCGGGATAAGGGGAAAGTTGAGACATTAGACATCTAGATTCAAAACCTAATCAAGAGTGTGTTTGTGGTAAAAAGAATCCATTAAGCAAAGATTAAATCAATTGGACCCCACACATTTTCTTGGCATCTTTTGGTCATATGGTTTTCATGCAAACATTGGTCTTTTGATTTTGAATTACTCTTAGAGAAAGGCATGTTCTTCACTATCTTGGTCTCGAAAACAAGTCCTTCCTAGGTTCATTTAGGATCAAATCAAACATTTCATCCATCCAAACATTTATCATCTCCATCCCACCAAACAACTTTAGATCTTTGGAAACGTCATTCTAGACTTGGGTAAATCATCAAACCAAAATCATTTTTTTAATTAGGTGTGTGGGAATGCATCCTTTCTCATACATTTAATTAAATCAGTAATCCTTTGAACAAGTTCATCCTAAGATAACATATTACATCTTAGGGTTTACAAGCTCATTTACCCAAATCAAACCAATCAAAATCAAACCCTAAGTCTAGCATTGATCCAAAGTTCCTAAACGTTCAACACTCATATCATTCACCCCTTTTCAATCTCCATCTCATCATTGGTCCTAAGAACCTTAGAGGTCACTTTTGCAACAAGGTCAAAACACAAGATGAACATTGAATATAAACTTGATACATACATCATGAGTAATCCAAATCAATTGAACTTTCAAAGCCTTACAATGCCGGTTGATTATCAAAACTCACACTTATACAATCCATACATGGGATCATTACCTTTTACAAATGTCAATGGACAACAAGTGTGAGTATGCCCAAATCAAAATTTTGGACACCTTTTTTGATGGTAGATTTAAATCAAAGTCCAAACTTACAAGTCTATCCACCAAACAATCAATGCATGAGTCTTCAAACGACCAACATCATCCCACCAAATCCATACATACCAAATGAGAATGTACCAAGTACAATTTTTCCAAACATGAATCTGGAAAAATTTGGGATAAATATGGTTGCAAATCATACGGATATTGTTCAAAATCCAAACAAGATGTTAACAACTCCAAGTCAAGGTAACACCATGCAAAATCAAAGTTACTTAAAACAAGGCAATGTGATTCCCAACATCAACAATGTTCAATTTCAACCCATAATGCCAAATTTGAACATCATCCCAAATCATAACAAGGTCCGAAATCAATTTGTCCATGATCCCATTCAAAAACCACAAGTATGCATCCCAAATCTGCTTAAACAAAATCCAAATCAACTATATCAAGGGAGTCAAGATCGAAATCAAGAACAAATTTGGTGAGATCAAATTGCTACACTTACCAAAATAGTTGATTCATTGCACCAAGAGACATCTCCACCACCATTACCCATATCAACATCATTCCTTGGTTTAGGGCTTCCCCCTTTACCTAGCACCAATCACCCCATCCAAATCAATCCACCTAATGCCAATCAAGCCATCACATCAAATCCTTGGAATATACCATCGACATCGCACCAACAGATGGTATCTAATCAAATGACAACATTAATCCTGACAAATCAAAATACGGTCTCCCAAGGACTTATCACCTCAGTCATTCCAACCATCCCTATCACTTTGATCATTCCAAACACCACTATCATTCCCATCACATCTCAACCCCTCACTTCCATGAACGCTCCTAGTGTATCTCAAACACTTGTCACTACATCCAACATGATTCCAAATCCACCACCACTACCACCAAAACCAAACACAGCAAGACACTGTAACATTGCGCTAAAAGCTCACCAGGCCTACCAAAAATCCATCCAACAATATCTAGCCATGCAACAAGCAAGACAAGCCTCTCAAGCTTCCCAAGCCTCTCAAGCTACCCAACAAACACAAGCACAAACACAAAAAATGACAACTGTTGAGAACAAGGATCAAGATCAATCCATTAATGAGCACCTTGAAGTTGTGTTTACCTCATCCAATGATCAAATCAACATAGGTCAAGAGTCACTTTCCCATCATGATCAAAATCTACCAACCAACAATGATCCAATTCAAGAAATGTCAACATTGTTTGACCCTATGGTTGAAGACATTGGAAATCCCTCCATCACAACTATTGAGAAAAAAGAGCAAGATCAATCCATCAAAGAGCACATTAAAGATGTTTCTATCTCATCCGAAGATCAAATCAACATAGGTCAATAGTAACTTTTCAATCATGATCAAAATCCACCGACAATACCCAACAATGATCCAATTCAAGAAATGTCAACATCACTTGACCCCATGGTTGAAGACATTGACAATCTACCCATCACAATTGTTGAAAACAATGATCAAGATCTCTCCATCGATGAGCACCTTGAAGATGTTTCCACCCCATCCGATGATCAACTCACCATACATCAAGAGCCACTTTTTAGTGATCTATTTCAAGGAGTGTTAGGATTATTTGATCCTATTGACATAATGCATGATCCATTGACCTATGATCATGTTGAAAATGTCTCTACATCACCTTATGAGATAGAGGACATATCTCAAGAATTTATCCCAAAGCATGATCAAAATCTTTCACCAAGGTCTAGCAATGGTCCCTTCCAAGACACGTTGACACCCTTTGACCTCATGGTTATAGATACTGAAGGAACCTTTAACTCAACACTTGAGGATAATGAACCATGTACCATGCCTAATGATGATGTCCAAGAACCATGTCAAGAACTTGATCCAAAGCATGTCAAAAGCAACTTCGAAACCATTCAAGATCAAGAATTTGTATCTTCAAGATGCTACAATAATCTAATGGACACTCTCCTATCTATGCAAGATGATCATATCCATGAAGCACATATTCCTCCATCTACCCATGAGATGCTTTCTATGGATGGACATGTAGATGATCTTCATCTAGAAGAAGATTTTGTTACACAAAAAGAGTAGATTATTAACTCCTATAGTCAAACTGAGTTATCAACATCAAGATCAGATGTATCCCAAATTCAGACTAAGGACATCAGGTATGCAGATATCCAACATTATCTAAGTCAGCCAGAATGGGATATTTCAGAGTTAGTAGAGCAACAAATTGAACTAAGGTCATCTGCAGTGGTCATCTATCAGAGAACACTTATTGAACAAGACATCTCAGAACAGGCAGAATCAAAGCATGAAGGTACTACTTCCACAATATTGGGGGCAACTTCGTCTCAAGCAAACGTCAACATAGGGAGCATGAAGAATCCTTATGGTGAAACTGATGCCAATACTACAACCAACCACGTCATGAATCTTCATCCACCCATCACCCCATCCATGAATTGGGACCAACATCAAATAAAGGATGTGAATCAAAGCACAAATAAAGTTATCAAATCAAAAGAAGCTGAGAAGCATAATGGACAAATGAAATACACATGGATACCAAAACATACAAAGAAATATTATCCCTATCAAACTCCATCAATCAAAGAAACTATGGGGAAAAATAAAAAAGGGAAAAGTATCCATCAAGGATGTCCACAAAAGAAAAAACATACTTTTTAAGTGATGTACAAAGTGTATCAAGCAGTTGGTCCTAGTTCCATGCACAAGTTTTCATATCCACCCATCATTGCTCATCTTCCCAAGTTTGGAGAGTCAAAGGTTCGAAACTATCAACCAATCCATCTTTTATTCTCAAACAAACTCCATCCATGCCTCCACACATGATATCCAATTATCACATCGACCATGTGTTGGCAACGACCCTTCATCATAAGGATTAAGAAGGCACTCTATCGCAATGTACGCACAAAAACAAAGTTAACTCTAGTATCAATAAAGCAGATCAAGAATCCCAAGAGTTGTATTCAAGTGCATGTATCTTAGCAATGCAACTACTTCAGGCAGGATACCAATGGCACATTATGACAGGGGCATCTAATCTTTTAGAAAAATACAAAAAAATCAAAAAATATGAAAATCCAAAAAAAAGTAAAGAGAAAAAAATTGTCCTCTAGTGAAAACCGCATGGGCGGTGCTTTGGGCAAGAACATGATGAAAACCTGGTAAACAGGCGTCATGTGTAGAATCAAGCATCTACGTGCACCACTTCAAGTGAAAGCATCTCATCCCATCCATAATAAATCAAGCATTCCATACATCTTAGCCATAATAAATCCATTTATCCATGAGCCATTTATCCAATCTATTTTCATCCATCTACGTCCATCATCTGAGTTATCTTGATCTTGATGAAAGTTTTGGGCATGCTTTACACTTGCTTACAGTAAAACATCTTGACATTGGTCATTTTCATTGATCCTATCCTATCCAACGTTATCTAAGATGTGAAGCATTATCCAATGAGCATTCATTATCTAAACACCTTATCTTATTGCAAGATAATCCCTGAAATCCTTTGCGTGCTATCCATATCCATCCATCTATACACCTATCCAAGAATCCACCCATCACATTCCATACATTGCAAGACATTGGGGGAAGATATGTACATCTTGCTTCGAGAATAAATCTTGGTCTATGTCCTCCAACTTATGTGGTGATCTAAACATTGGCAAACATGAAATCAAACTAGTCAAAGCACTTGTGATCCAAAATCCAAATCACTAGCCAATGGCATATTTTAACAAGAAGATGTTCCTTATCAGTCTTCATCTTTCATCGAACATCAATCCGAATAATCACTATCAGTTGCATCTAATTTTTACGTCAAACGTCACATCAAATCATTCAAAAAAAATTGTTTCAAATCAAGCTTCATCAAACATGATCAATCAAATACAATTAAAACATCATCATCTCAGGATATCATTGTGTTGCTTAACACTATTCTTGCATTGTCGTGTATCCTCGAAAATGTTATCATCATCAATCCTAATCAATCAAATCCTTGCATTGTTGTGTACCCTCAACAATGCTATTATCATCATCAATCGATTGATTCAATCAATCAACCTTAGCTTGGTCTTAAAAAAAAAAATCCCAAACAAATCACTAATATCATCACACATGTCCATATCCTAATCATCAAAATCATGCGAAAAATCCAAAAAACATCCAAAGCATCAAAATCCAAAAACATCCAAAAAAAAAATTCTATTTGGTGAAAATTTGAAATTTCAATGCAATAGTACTTAAATTTCAAGGGAAAAATAAGTAGTTGTCTGTCTGACAACCCTAACCACAATAAAATGATAATATTTTTTTATAAGATTTTAGATATAAGTAGACGACTCATGTGGGGATGTGATACATTTTTTTTGTAACTTTTTTCCAATTGAATAATTAATTATTAATTTTTTATTAATTTTTTTAAAAAATATAAAAACTTGCATGTTTGACCACCTTAACTTGGTCAAAACTTCATGAAATTTAATTCTTTTTTTTTAATCCTATAGTATGTGAAGCATAGAATGTGATGCATGTTTTGGATTCAAAAAATGTGATATTGTTTGAAAGGTATAGATTTTTTTTAATCAACCTATCAATCAAGACTTTAGTTGCAATTCAAATAGAAAATGAATAATAATTATTTATTAAATTCAAAGTAAAGCATAATTTATATTGGTAGAAAACTATTAATCTCCTTTAAAATCCCTTTTCATTTCATCAATTTTGGGTTAAAAAAAGTCATCAGCCACGTACCCATCATATTGACACTTTTTGGCCCATCATGATCCTACACATACTCGAAGGTAGTCTATCCCTATAGTTGATCAACTCTTATTTCAACCTTTCATTTTCTTCTATCAACCCCTTGTTATCCCTTACCAATTTTTGAATATGATCCTTTGTGAATTTGGCCACATTCACATTCAAATTGATAGTTACCATGGGATCTGTTTCTCCTACTCTCTACACCAAAATATTTCCAAAAATCTAATCATGATCAACTAGGGAAGGGATTTTCCTTGGTGGATATAGTGCCCATATCTACATGGTAGTATTGTCAAGATTAAATCTTGATCCAATGTAGATCTTTTCATCAACTTCATCTATTAAGTGCAAGGTTTTATTTTTCCTTTTCAGAAAACTATCAAATAGAATGGCCAAGTTGATATCCCATCCTAGAAGGATCATAATCCTAGCCTCTTTCAATATTGACCTTCCTCTCTCAACAGTCATATGTTTCATTTCTCTATCAATTTTATGTTGAAGTTATTTTAAAGCATATTCTTCCTTCTTAGGGTCAATGTCCTTAAACCTTTCCTTTACTACCTTTCCTTTATATTCATATATGAAAGCTTTAAATTCAGGATTCTAGAAAAAGGAATCATCTGCAACAAACTCTTGACTAGCTTGATGCCTCACATCATCAAATAGCTCATCAAAAGCTTCAAAGTTTACTACACTCCTTTCCAGTGGAATTTCATATGGAGGAATGATAGGAGTATTGATCTATGTGGCTTCATCCTCCTCTTGAACATCATCTTCTACCATGATTGGCATATTACCTAAAATGCTTACCCCTGGGGTAGGCTGAGGTGACAAATGGTCTAATGGTGCTACATTTTCTACTTGCCTCGAAGAGCAAAAATTTATTCTTATCTAAAATTCCACCAGAGGTACATCCTTTATTATCTCTTCTTCATGTAGAAGAAACTATTCAACTCTCTCCATGGCATTTTGAATTTCATAAAATTCTTCTACATAAGATGGGTTAGTTTGCTATCTCTAGGCCTCAGCCATAACAATCCTATTGTATGTATTTTCTCTCATTATCGTCTGACTATCCTCACAATTCCTGACAACTTCATCAAAATAAAACTTATGCTCATACCCTTTTAGTTTCTAAGAAATTTTGGCATCACTTATAAAATGCCCACGGTCAAAATTATTCCTCTTATTTCCAACCGGCGAGCCATAATAATTTAACTTGCTTCCAACCAAGTCATACCCTAAATCAGAAATAATGGTGAAATAAACCAAAGCACAAAGTAGAAGTTATGAATGTCTTCCTTCCATAGCTTTTAAAATGCATTGAGGCTAAATAAGACAATTGTGTTATAATCTCAAGATAAGAAACTCTATCTAACATAGCTTTAGGTAGTAAATATGATTCTACATCAAATCCATACACCCTAATGATAGTACAATTTGGAAAAGTGTACCAATCTCCCCAATTGTGGTTTATCTTTCTATCATGATCTTTCTCCTCTGGTTAGAGAAACCTATGTACTTCAGGGGATATATTATAATCACATTTATGGCCAAGTAATTTATACAAGGGTTTGACAAAAAGCTCCTCAAAGTACAAGTAGTGGGATCTCCCACATCTACTATCCTAGATTGATGTCCACATTTGAACTAGTCTTGAATTACCATCACTATCTAGATCTTTTAATCTTAATTCTTCTCCCCATATTCCCATCACCTGGCCCTCGTATAGTATCATATGTGTAAGAAGTGAAGAGTGCTTGAAATTGATAGCTTCACTAGTATTCTTAATAGCATTAAGAGCACTATTAATGGCCTCCAATAGATACTCTACATAATCATAGGGCTTGGAATTTTGACTCTAAATGTCTATAGCTAGAACCATGGGAGCTATAGTCATGTTGGTAGGGGCCTCAATTCCCAACACTTGGCTAGCTGAATAGTATGTGTACTGAAAATATTCTTCAAACAATTCTACAGAAAATGGGGGATTTTCATTGCTAGAAAATCTCATAGGTTGATTTCCTAGACCCTTGGGTTTGTGCAGAGGAAACTTCTACCTCTTGTAACATGTCCATAGAGTGATACTCCTCCAACAATTCTCTCAGTTTAATCTCATTTTCAAAGAAGTGTCCAATTGAAAAACCATGCAAATATAATCCCTCATTATGATCATAAACTATGACCTATCATGCAAATAAATTTCCCTTGTTTTGGGATTATAATTGTTTTCCAATGCTCTAATTAACTCTACATTTACAAAAACATTTGGAATTACTAGCTTCCTTAAATTTAAATTCCATGGGTTCAAGACTAGGCTATATCTATATTTCTTCCTATAATGATATATGAACAAATCATAGGCTCTATATTGAGTCCATACATCTCCCAAATTCTTATGCTTCTCTACTAGGGTATCACATGATGGGTTTAACTAAGTAATTATTTGTGCTTTAGGCCTAGAATTAGGACATTGATCTATTAAGTCTTGACTGAGAGGTCTAGTTTCAATTTTTTTCCTTTTTCCTCTTTTCTTTTTTGGGGTTTTATCCATTCTAACCCCAACAATGTTGTACTTCAAGCTATATTCAAAAATTTATGTTTAGCTAAGCCAAGGTGTACTTACTTGAGTGAATCCCAAAATTTATGAGCTCCTTGCTTTTGTCCAACTCCATCCTCTAGATGCTTAGCCATAGTGTGCATTGAATTTATTTTTTCTTAGAGGTTTCTTTTATCAAATTTTAGCATGCTTAAACCAACTTTGGTTCATAAATGACACTCTTTCAACCTTCCTATCAACTTTTTTATTAATGGCAGATGTCTCTTCGATGACTTA
Organism: Sequoia sempervirens; assembly: GCA_007258455.2. Taxonomy (NCBI): domain Eukaryota; kingdom Viridiplantae; phylum Streptophyta; class Pinopsida; order Cupressales; family Cupressaceae; genus Sequoia; species Sequoia sempervirens. The sequence continues at coordinate 263,825,571 of VDFB02000013.1, read as the reverse complement.
ATCCATCAAATCAATCTATTGACAATTATTTCATATTTTATCAATGAGACTCTAGTAACAATGTCTATATATCTCTTTGATATCCATGGCCATCTTTTGAGAAATGTATAAGAGACTTTCAAGCTTCTCTCATTGATATCACAATGTCTCTTTGATATTTACTTCTTAGTTTGCTCCATGATGATTTTCTTTTTTGTCCATGACACTAGTGGATTTATATTACTAATAATCTTATGTCTCCTCAATATGTCTTTATTTATTTTCTCAATGGTAATAGTTGTTGATGATGTCTATGGGTATATGTAGGATCATGATGGGTCAAAAAGTGGTGATATGATGTGTATTTATAGGGTATGTGGTTGACAACTTTTCTTCTACCCAAAATTGATGAAACAAAAAGGGTTTTTAAAGGAGATTCTCAACTTTCAACCAATATAAATTATTGTTTACTTTGAATTTAATAAATAATTATTATTCATTTTCCTTTCAAATTATGATTAAAGTCATGATTAATAAGATGATTGAAAAGCATTTATAGCTTTCAAACGATATCACCCTTTTTGAATCCAAAACATGCATCAAATTTTATGCTTCACATACTATAAGATTAAAAAATAAATAATTTCATGAATTTTTGACCAAGTTAAGGTGGTTAGACATACAATTTTTTTATTTTTTAAAATTTGTAATAAAAAAATCATAATTAATCATTTACTTGGAAAAATATTACAAAAAAATATGCATCACATAAGAACATGATTCCTCTACTTATATCTAAAATATTATAAAAAAATATTATCATTTTATTATGGTTAGGGTGGTCAGACATACACCTACTTCTTATTTTCTTCACTAAAATTTAAGTACTACTGCATTGAACTTTGAAATTTTCACCAAATAGATTTTTTCTTGTAAGAATAAACCTAGTAGTTTAGAAACTAAATTCAATTTTCTACAGATTATATTCTTACATATTTTTGAAATAATATAGATAAATTATTCAATTTTTTACGTCAAGTTGCCTAACTCTGATTTTTCTAAATTTTTCACCACTTAAGGACCTATTTTTTCTATGACAATCTTGCACATACCCCTATGTGACTTTTTTATGTTGGGCAGACCCGAGGTCATCTCTCTCTGATGTCCCTTAGTCTCATTGATATTTTGTGAAAAAATGTAATGGATAATTTTGATAATGGTTCTCGATATCTTTTTGTCTCCTTCACATATCATTTTGAGGATGTCGATGAGACCTCATCTAATGTCTATTCAATATTTTTGTGTCTTGCTAATACTTTTCTCCTTGAGTGTTGAGGAGACTTCTTCGCTTCTCTCCTTGGCATGCCAATGTCTCTTAGACATTGTTGTTTCATCAGTGCTTGTCCCACCAATGATTTATTGTTTATTTTATGATAACCTCTCAGTGTCCAAGATATTTTTTTGTAACAACATATTTTGGAAAACTATAATGCCTTAGGCTCCTTCAAGGGTTTTTCACCTAAAAGGAGGTAAGATTAGGTGCTAAAATTGAATGTTACATTCAAATATGGATGTGATATGGGTATTATATTCATAAATGAAAGAAAATAATTGTAGAAAACTACTAAAATAGATCAATTATTTTATGCAAACTAGGAAATGTGAAGTGTTTGAAAACACAGTGTTGTATGCAAACATGAACTAGAAACATGCACAAATGAAAACAAAATTGAATGAGATTGAAAGGGGTGCACTTGGAGGTTGAAAGAAGATTTAATAAAATTTTAAAATGTTGCATAATTCAATTGGACTCATTAGCCATAGATGGTGAATCAGTCCACCTACAAAAATCTACAAAGTGAAAGGTCAACTTTGTGGGTCTTGAATATTGACACTCATATGATTTGTTGGTGAGACATGTTAGATTCTCTCCTCAGAATTCCCAAGTGTATTAGACATGTAGCTTTTTAGGATGGTAGGAAAACATTTGAATGTCTCTTAGAAATTTATGAGTCTCATCTACATTTCTTATCATTCCTTTTTGCTTGTGTCAAAGAGGTTATGATGAGACTCTCTCCAATACGCATGGTCTTGGTGAGATGCTATGAGCTACTAGGAGAACATTTCATGTAGGGAATTTAATTTATTGTAATGTTCAAGGGCCTTATTTTGGTACTTTATACTAATGTCAATTATTATGAAATGGAAATGGAGTATATGGTGGATATGGGAGGATAAGTGAAAACAGAGCTATGTAGGACAACCAGTGTGGTTTTTTTAGCTCCAATAACATCAACACATAGTCTTCTATTATATGGGAATTAGTATGGAAATTCTATCCCCTAAGGTTCTCAAATTGGTATGAGATAGTAATATAAATAACATTATGTAATTTTTATTTTATCTAACACCACTTAGTGTAAATAAATGATATTTATTTTTAGTTTGATTTTTTTCTTCATTCTTTCCATAAGATGAGGCAACTCCACTTTGTGAACCTAGCCCATCTAGGTAAATGAAGAGAAGTAGAGGACCAATAATTTATAACAAGTGATCGAGGGATCATTTTTAAGTTTTTTATTGTTCAAATTGATTTCATCAAATTCAACTTAAATTACAAACTCAACAATTGAGGCATCATTTTTTCCTTTGATTATTGTCAACGGAGATTGTTGTTTTATCTTTTTTTTCTCTAGTAGTGCTTGCTTTTCCATTATGACATATTTTTTCATTAAACAAACATCAAACAAGATGATACCATCGTCAAATTTTTTTTAATTAATTATGTTTTAATTATAAAATCCCTGATTTGAATGTATCTATGATAACTTTGTCTTCTTAAAAAAAACACATAAATAAATTTCTCTACACATTTAATTGTTTCTCAAAAATTTGTTTGATTGATACTATCCACTTTTTTATATAATATATTGAAAAAAAATGAGTTGCGGATGGAAATAACTTCATATAATTTCTAAATTAATATGTTAAAAAATGTAAGGATATTTATAAGGATAATTCCAATCTATATCTGATCCTTTTGTAAAAGTAGCTCTTCTTAAATGAAAGGGAATTTAATAAAAAATAATAATTTAAAAGAGACAACTCATATTGCACTAAAATAAATTACATTTCAAAAGAGAAATTCTATTTTATTCTAAAAAGTAGGTATATCATTACTTATTTCATTTTATTCAAGATTTCTATACTATTTTATATATGGTTTAATAGCATTAATAGGTGAAGCTGAAAGAATTATTGAGAGTTGCCAATTATGATATTGATTCTCCATATTCTTCACAAAGAAAGAGTAATTGATCATTTTTTAATTTTTTTTTTTGTAAGAGTATTGTATTAGCTATCAAAAAAATTTGCAGTATGTCTACAAAGTAGGGAAGAAAATATCAGAGTGCAACCCAAACCCTAACCACAAAATTGTAGAATCTAGCCACCAAGACTAATAGTTGACTCCCACAACATGCATGACCAATAAAAAATAGAACCCCCAAAAAGAACTCAAAGCATCGAAATAATTTAGAGACATATACTTAAAAACCACCCGATAGACCACAATGCTTGCCACTGTACCCAACCCACAAAAATAGGCTTTTAAAATCCATTTAGCTTTGTGAATTGATCGAATTCCTCCATCTATTCTAGACCTTCCACGATCACTAGCCCAAGAAATTTATTTAGGAAGCTAACCCCATAGGCCACAATCTGGCAGTGGGGTATCTAGAGGATCATCATGGAAAAAATAGGCCCTTAAGTAGAATAATTTTTAGAAAAATCAGAGTTAGCCAACTTGACATAAAAATTTGAATATGGAACCTGTATTATTTCAAAAGTATATAAGAATAGAATCTGTAGCAAATTGAATGTAGTTTCTAAACTATTAAGTTTATATATATTTTTTAAATCTATTTGGTGAAAATTTTAAATTTCAAAGCAATAGTACTTAAATTTCAGGGAAAAAATAAGAAGTAGGTGTCTGTCTGACCACCCTAACCACAATAAAATCATAATATTTTTTATAAGATTTTATATATAAGTAGAGGACTCATGTCCTGATGTGATGATTTTTTTTTGTAATTTTTTTCCAGGTAAATAATTAATTATGAAATTTTTATTATAAATTTTAAAAGTATAAAAAAATCATATGTTTGACCACCTTAAATTGGTCAAAACTTCATGAATTTTTTTTTTTTTAATCCTAGAGTATTTGAAGCATAGAATGTGACACATGTTTTAATTCAAAAACTGTGATACCATTTGAAAGCTATAGATGTTTTTCAATCAGCCTATCAATTAAGACTTTAGTCATAATTCAAATAGAAAATGAATAATAATTATTTATTAAATTCAAATTAAAGAAGAATTTATATTCGTGGAAAGCTGAAAATATCCTTTAAAAAACCTTTTTGTTTCATCAATTTTGGGTAAAAAAAATTCGTCAGCCACATACCCTACACATACCATTCAAATCGCCACTTTTTGGCCCATCATGATCTTGCACATACCTAGTGATGACACAATGTCAAACCCTTAATCTCTAATAGAAAAGGATAGATGTGGATGACTCCTCTCGCCACCTTCACCAAAAGAAATTTGTGAGCCCATGGTACTCCCCACCCCAACAATGCCAATTTGAGCACCTTGTTCAAATCATCCAAAATCTCATTCTTGAAGAATTTGAAAATGGACTTTGGAATTCTCATGTCCAAGGGAGATGCGAGAAAACCAAAGGAAATGTAGGTGTTAACCTTGAAGGACTCTCGATTTGCACAAAGCATTCCCCCCCCCATTTTTACTACCACCACCACATAAGGATCGGTCCTCAGCATAATTTGCTTCAACCATTGATCGATAATGTGCTTGAAGGCTATTTTTCACACCTTGCAATCTAGCTAAATGGGAGTGTCCAGTGCAACACTAACCACACCATCCATCGAAACCTCCACAATGAATTTAGAACATTCCACCATAGCTATTTTACAGAGCAAGCCAAAGAAAAACTTAGATAGAGATGGCGGAAAAGAAACTCGACCAACCTATATTAATAAAGAGTTGGTTTCCAAGAGTTTATTATGTTGTACATTGGCCATCGTGCTTTGTTAGATTGACCATCCATCATCTCTCTATCCCACAACCCATTAGCTCACCTTCACCTAATGTTAATTGGGGTTATGACCATAATATGCCCAATTCTCTAAGCAATATAACATGATTTCTAGTGCCGCCAAACTATGATTGCCAATGTTGCTAAACTATGATTTCAATTTCCATGAAATGTAGAGTTATATCATTGTATATACCTATATAGATTTATATGTATGTTTTTTATATTTTACCAATTTGTACAATTGTATTCCTATATTAATTTATTTATACATTCATCAAATTCATATATGGCATTGTAGACCTTATAACACTATATGAAATTTTGAAGACATTATGTATACCTTCATCACCTTATTGAGATCTATATATATTTCATGTATTCAAAACATAAATGGTTTAAATTATTTGATTGGTTTGGTTAATAAGGCTTAATATTACTTGTTAGGAGTGACAATATATTTTTAAAATGGTTTCAACACTAATTAACTACAAACTTAATATTGTTTTTATTGTTGATAGTGATAAAAATATATAGTGCCATCTCAATAAATAGCCCTGACTTTTTCAAAAAAATGGAGAAAATACATTAAACCTTTAATTAACCCTCTACCCTCTACCCTCTACCCTCTACCCTCTACCCTCTACCCTCTACCCTAGTTAACACCTATACCCTTTACCCTATACATTGGACCCTCAACCCTAATCCCTCAACCATATACTTACCCTCAACACTAATCCCTCAACCATATACCTACCCTCAACCCCTGTACCCTCTCCCCTATACAATATTGGACCATCAACCCTAATCCCTCAACCATATACCCTCAACCCTCTACCTTCTAATCTACCCTATACATTAAACCCTCAACCCTCAATTCTCAACCCCCAACCCTCAATTCTCAATTCTCAACCCTTAATCCCTCAACCTTCAACCCTTAAACCGTCAACCCTCAACCCCTATACCCTCTACCCTTTAAATTGGAACTTTAAACACATAAAATTGACCTAGGCTTGCAAGTTTTATTTTTCTCTATATTACTTCCTAACATAATTAAAATACTTAATTATGTCCTATAGTCCAATTCAACTATTAATTAAACAATTCTTAATTATTTAATTAATTCATATTTTTTATTCCTCCTCATTATTTAAATAAATAAGTTATATTTATTCATTTAAATGTGTCGCTAATTTTCTAATGTCTTTCCATAATTAAATAAATTCATAAATTTATTTAATTATCACTTATCCACTATTTCTTCTTGATTATTTAAATAAATAAATCTTATCTATTTATTTAAATACGTCATTAATATCTTATATCCTCTTATAATTAAATAAATTCTTTAATTTATTTAGTTATTGTCCACCTTGGCCTTTTCCTAATTTCAAATAAAATCTTTTATTTAAAATTGTCTCACTTTTTGTTTTCTTTCTGCAAGTAAATAATTTAAATTAATTATTTACTGTCACATGGTCCCACTTTTGAATTAAATTAATTTTTAATTCAAAAGGTTAAGTTTCCTCCATAAATCAAATAATTTCTATTATTATTTTATTTTTCTAGCTTTTTCTTTTTCCGTGTCATTCTTATCTCCTTGTCCATTGATTTTATTTTTCTAAAATTAAATCTCGACCCTTCATTTCAAATTTTATCCTAATGATGCCCTAATCCTAATTGTGGGTTGTCACATTCAATCTCAACCATTGATCTTAAGGCATTTCTCATTTGACAATCTTGGCCATTCACCTAAAATTGACTTCTCTATAAAAAGACAATTTTGGCCTCATTTGACACAGTTCATACATCTCTTGATTTCATAGGCTATTTTCTACATACTTTAGGCTTGCTTCATAGTTTTATACTTGCATTTTGAGGCTTTTTGATAGAATCATTCAAAATTTTCTTTGGACATTGTCATAATCATAGGTTGCTCATCACAAATCTAAGGGCAAACATCAACTTGCAGAAAATATAGAAGGTACAATGAAGGTGATTCATGGAGATTGAAGACATTTGGTGAGATCTTTCTTTGTTTTCAATGCTTTTACTCCTTTTTTTCTTTATTGTTTTTCTTAGGATTAGTTTTTTTATGCTTATAGTGCTAACCTGGTAATTTTCCCTAAGTTACATTGGTGAACCCAACATGAAAATTGCATCTTTTGTAGATTTTCGTACGAATTTTTGTGTTTCTATAGGTATAGGTATGGAATGTTGCATTTGCAAATTTCTGAGTTGCAAACGCTAAGTCACAATTCATTTGATCTATAGAATGTTAGATTTGTCGTCTTGAGCCGCATTTGACTGACAGATAGCCGCATTCAATTTTTTGAGATGCATTCACCAATCTGAACGACACATCTGACAACCATGACACATTTATTGCATAGACTCATGCATCTACTTGGTAAATTATAGCTTTGGCCCTATGACACATTTAACTTGCAAAATGATGCATTTTCCTAGTAAAAATTTACTTTCAGGTTTCTTGCGAAACTTTCCATATTTCTTTTTTTATTAGTAGCTTAGAGGTTTTTTGGGTTAGTAATATTTCATTTACAACATGTGGCAAGAAATATAACCCTTTATTTCTAGATTTTCTATCACTTTTTCAATTCCTTAATCAAGCAAAAAAACAACAAACAACTTGCATTCACATTTCATTGGTTAAAATGAACATGTATACTCACTCATGGGCTTCAAATGAACACAGTCTTGCATTGAAATTCATAAGGTTATAATTTATATGCATTTTCATGGCATGAGATTAAAATGAACTTTTTTTGTTTCATATTGAGTTAAAGTTTAAAATGAAAAAAGTTTTTATGTGTTTTCCTCACATTACAATTTGGATAATTAAAATGAAAAAGTGTCTCCCACTTGTGTAACCCCAATTCAATAATAGAAGTATCCTCTCCCCTTGTGCACTTGTGTGATCCTAGGTGCAAGAGAAACTATTATTAACTGTAGGAATTAGGCCTTCCTTGGTGCAATAAAGTACTCACCCCAAGGTGACTCAAGTCAACAAAAAATATATTTATCCAATCTACTCCTGACCAATATATGAATGTGAATCCTAATGGAAAACTTAGGATTACGAGTGTGAATGTGTCACACAGACAAGTGAATTCCCAAAAAACCTATTGAGTATAATCTCTTCAGGCTGGAATTCCTCCTTATTAGAGTTAATATTTCCTCATGTGGGGCCACTCAAGCAAGAGTCCCAAACTAAAAACCTTTGTGTAGTTTCCAAAAAAGGCATCTATTCGTTGATTTAGCAACGGTCATTGCCAAGGCATCCACATTCTCATAGCTCTTAGTAGAGGTGAATAGCCTTCCATGGGATATTTATGGCGGCTTGAAGCTTGGTTGACCTAAGAAGTAAGTGCAATGTAAGGGGGAGCTAGTGTGGCCAAGCTTCTAGATCACCTGCTAAGAATAAGTGTGGTTGGGGAAACCCACATGGAATCTAGTGGATATAGTCCTTGCCTAACCTAGAATTGTGCTTGTCTTCATTGTGCATATTTTCAAACATTCAAAGACAAAACTTTTTTTTTTTCAAGTGTTTTCTGAGACATTTAACAAATAAACACCTTCATAGATCTGGAAACACTCACTCAAACTGAAACAATTTTGAATATTTGTCAACATTACAAACTAATCAAACCTTTATTTAGCTTGCAACACATTTGTTATTCTATACAACACATTTGTCATTCTAAACAACATTTAAGGCTTTATGCACCATAATCACTCTTCTAAGCTGCATTTTCTCACTGGAACAGTGAAATCAACTGTACGACAATGCATTTGATTTCCATAACATCACAATTGAATTTTTGAACCACATCTGTGACCTGTAATGGCACATTCACTAAACTTGTGACACATTTGACATGTGGCAACGCATCTATGACCTAAAATGACATAATTTCATATTATTAAGAAAAACACTATTATTGTCCAAAAACTTGAGTCCAAACATTTTTAAACTAGTTTCAAACATCCTTTTCTAGTGGTCTCTTTTCAAAACTAGACAAGGAATTTCTCAAATCATCCTTTCTTGCATCTTTTAGCTTGCATTTTCCCATAGGTCCATCCTTGTAAATTAGTGGTTACATATTAGAAGCCGTCATTTTCCAGCACTAAACCAATCTTTAGGTCCTCATTTTTGCAAAATTTGGAATAGGAAAACTTACCATACCTTGAAAAATATTTTCCTTCAAAAGTAGGTTATCATTGGACTTAGTCAAATTTATTTCCTTTAGTCATTGTCCTTTTGTGAGACCTTTCGAACTCATAAGTCTAATTAGGAAACCTCACTTCATAATCTTGTCATTTAATCCTACCAAAGAGTCCTTTAATGATCCAAATTGAGACATAGACCAAGCTTTGAGTGGTTGAGTAAACCTTTTCCAAAAATCCATCAAAATTTCTTAGACCTTGGCATATTTTAGTCATTTTAGTCCTCATTTTGCATCCCTTGTCCTAAAAATCCAAAAAATATAGTGTCATACCTTTCATCTTAGTCTTCATTGTCCTTTTGTATTTAACATTTCTTTTAGATAATATTTTCATTATTGCATCCCTTATTCAAAAAAAACTAAAAACATAGTGTCATATCATTCTCATTCATAGAATTAGTTGTCATTTTCATTTTCCTCATTTGAGAAAATTCTTATATGGTTGAGAAGAGGCTCCAAAGGAAAAGAAGATATATGGAACCTTTTGGACAAGACACCAACCCCTAGAACTTTTCCAATGAGATGAATCAGAACACAGACATGGGGGCATCTTTCATCAACCCTTTCAATGACATGAACATGTCATCTGCCTCATGCAACCCCTTTGAACCATTCATATGTAGAGATGAAAATGGACATGTATTCATGGAAGACTTAGAAGCTACCACTAAAAATCCTTATGTACCTTCCTTTTTGGAGTAACTTATCTTCCAAGATTCAGATGGATACCTAGCCATCCTTTTAGACCAAGGAACCAAGTTGCCACATGGGTTTTATGTTAACAATTTAAGAGCAGCATCGCTTGATCACAATGCAAACAATACCTCCAACACCAGTCAACCCCAACACAATGCAAACAATACCTTCATTGGTGTCACCACACAAAATGCAACAAACACCATCAATGCTACTTCTAATGAAATCTCCTCTCAAAATACTTCTAACATGGTCAACACAACATCCATTTTGGGAACATCTACCACATCACAAGTCACATCACAAGCAATGCCTCTAATGTCAACAACTTCATCACAAGCAATTGGAGCTACCTTTGGATCTTCAACAATGGGGAAAAATTCTTCAAAAAAATTATTTAGAGCTTCATCTAGTGCCATGGGAGTGACATCATCAAATCCTTTAATTGGGTCCTCAAATAATGTCATGGGAACTAATTTATTGAGCCCCTTTGGGAGGAAAATATTATGAATCTCCATTCCAGGACCTCAACCTAATGTCAAATTTTCATCACAACTCAATACCAACACCAATATCCCCCAAAGGAAAACTACAAAAATTCCACATGGCCACATTTATCAATTTGGACAAGGAAATCATGTCACACAACACATGATGAAATTTGAACACCAAAGCACTCAAGTTCAACATATTCCACAAATATAGACCAACATTGCTAGAGTACACATTCCCACATACACATTACATATTCATACCCAACAACAACATATTCAAAATCAAAATTATCAATACCAACAACTTCCAAATCAAAACATGTCACACATCCCACGAAAGCACATCGCAAATTCAAACATATTGTTACAAAAAATGGGAACTTATGGAATACCTATTACTAGTATATGTGATTCTATCAACAACCACATAATTGATGCACTGATAGCTCAACTTGTGAACTTGAAAAAAAGAATAGAAGACATGCAATTGGAAAACAAAAAGACCCATGCATCATATGACTTATGTCTGTTGATGCTAAATCTACAAATGGCTTATAATCTAACACACACATTAGCATGGTTAGTTTTTAAAACAAAGCAAGATTTTAACATCCATATGAGATAATCTAACATGCTTTTAAAATGCAATACAATAACAAGTTAACTAAAGCATCTATAGAAAAACATGAAACATATCTATCTCATATTGGATTGGTGCTATTGTGGAAAATAGCCCTTTCCCAATCCTTGCTAAGATAAGCTAAATGATAAAATGCTTTGAAGATGGAGTAAGATGGGAAAAATAAGCTCTCAAATGAAGAGAGTGACTTTGCATAGGATTTTTGGATGATTTGATCAAGGATGAAGCTTTCATTTATAGATTTTCAAATGCTAAGAGTGCTCAAAAGGGACCAATGTTAGATAATGATTTTGCAAATGAGATGAAGCCACTTGTCAACTTGTGATAGGATTGAGGATAAGCACATTTTGGCCAATTTGCGAAAGAGAGGGAGATTTCAAATTTGAATTTGAGAGTAAATGTTGAGTTTGACTTGCAAGGGACATGTAAGAGCTCATGTAAGACCTATTAAATGCCTTGTTGGATGTACATTTCAACTTGATTTTCAATTCAAACTTGGTGGAATATTCCTCAAAGATGCGATGTTGATGGAAAATGCTGATTTTAATAAATCAATAAATTGATTTATTGGTGTAAGTGGGAAAAGCTAGAGGATGTGATGGGTGGTTAGGTTAGATTCATTAGGACTAGCTTAGATTAATGATGATTAGATTCTTTGACCCATTTGACTTGAATATTTTGATTTATTTAAATCAAAAAGGGATGAAAGGTGATTTTAGACTTAATTAAATAAAGGATTGATTTATTTAATAAAAGAGGGTGATGTTGGGATCAAGTTGATTTATTTAATTTAAACTGATGACTTTAGGAGATTGATAAATAAACTTGATTTATTTGCTGAATGGATGAATATGACCTAATCGAATGCATTATTCCAATTTCACGTGTCTACATTTTTCCCCTTTTTGAAGTAATGTACTTGTTGCATTGGTTCAAAGAATAAACTTTCCACGATCAAATTTTAAAAAGAAGTTGATTTTTCGGATGCCCCAATGGAAAGTACACTAGTACATTTCCCCCTCGAGAGATCGAGTGAAAAATATTTGATTTGAGGGTCGATCTCACGATAAAGAGGTTCAAGATGGATGGTTATGATGATAGTGCAAATGAGATGGTTTTAAGATGCTTAGAATAACAAATCTATATTATCTTAAACAACTCAAATGATGATATGATGTGACAATGGATGAGATGGATGATGCAATATGCTATGATTATGCAAATGTATGATTTATATAGATGCTTAGACTAACAGATCTATATTATGATGATGCAAATTCAATGCATGTGAAATGATCAATGTTTCCTATTATGTATGATATGAATGATATGTGGTACACTGACAGTTTTGTGGATGTAGGATGGATGCATTGATGATGATGATTAACTACTCATGGCATGATGTTAGTGCAGAAAACAAAAAATTAGATGATGACAAGAGGATCCAATAGGCCAACTTTATGAGAGATGATGATAGATAGATAGATGATGATTTGCTTATAATCAATAATTGGATTTTAAAAGGGATACTTACCTTATGTTTGATAACACACATAGATACGATGCATCAAGGTATAAAGAACTAGGATGGCATTGTACCTATTGTGATGGAATTTGACTCGACAAATAGATAGGAGTATTCTTGTTCACACTTGACATACAAAAACCTTACTAGGACGTACCTAACAAAGCAAGTATTTTCCAAGTTATTTTACAAGAACGTCCAACAAGCATAGCAGAAAAAAGGATAATGATCGTTGCCCCATTCCTATCTCTCTAAATCCTTCATTTAGATATCATCGAGACGTCCTTAGAATGAGTGCAAGAAGATAAATCAAAAGAAAAGACCAAGTACGCAAACAAGTCAATGTTCTTCAATACTGCTAACCAAAAGGGAATGTATTTTTAAGGATAAGAACTGAAACTATTGCAAAAAGATAATGCCCATTGTAGGAAGGATACATCCTAGGACATGTTAGTGGATGGAGGCACATCATTTCATTTATCCAAAGTTCTCTTTCTAATAAATAATGCCCCTTGTAGGAAGGATTCATCCTAGGACATGATGTAATTAGATGATTGATATGAGACTATTTGGATGATGGACTATCAACTAAAAGAATTGACCAACTTGTTTGCGTACTGACTTAAAACTGAGACTTGACATTTTTTGAGTTTTACTTTTAACCTGCCAAACTTGTTTCTAACTGTTTCACCAAAGGTTGAGGATGACGATCAGTTTATTATGGATGGTGTTATTGTGGGTGCAAGTGAGATGAGGCGGATAGATTTTTTCAAATGTTTGGATTTTTTTGATGTTTTGCAATGTTTTGAGGCTGTTTTTGGTATTTTTCAAGATTTTCAAATGTTTTGATTTTCAATTTTCCAATGTTTTGGGGTTTTTTGAGATTTTTACCAAGAGACTAACCTAAGGACCAATCCGAGGGGCCTTGGGGGATAATCAATCGATTAGCCTTCCCTACGTTATACACGCAGAGACCACATAGTTTGACAAATGATTTGATCGATTTACAAATGGAGATATACATGATGAAATGTCAGTTTATTATGACCGACTTCTAAAGGACTGACTTAAGTGTCTTGGGAGATGATCAAAGATCAACCTTGCCTACGTTCAAGCTCAGAGATGACATAGTTCGACAAGAGGACTCTATTTTTGACTTTTTGAATGACCTTTTGATATATTTTTGGGTTTTTTCATAATTTTTTATGTTCTTGGATTTTCTAATGTTTTGATGTTTTTTGGATTTTTTGATGTTTTGATGTATTTGGATTCTTTTTTTCTGATGTTATTGGATTTTTTGATATCTCATACTTCAAGAATATACACGAATCTGATCCAATGAGAACATTCCCCGAGCATGATACAATAGACTACTCTTATAAAGGCAGGACAAACTAACCTTGAGGATGGGTCGAGTAGTCCTAGGAGGGATCATGATACAAAAAGGACCAAGCTATGGTGTAGATGCGAGTGGATGAGTGATGGATGGAGACCTGAATGCAATGGATGATGGAAGCGAAATGGATGGATGATGCAGAACAAGTCATAAAGATCCTGGTGGATGGAAAGTGCTTATTTACACAAGGTGCCTGTTTGCCAGGTTTTCACCAAGGTACTTGCCCAAAGTCCCACCAAAGTGGTTTTCACTAGAGGAAAAAAAAATTCATTACTATTTTCAATCCTTTTTCTAATTTTTTTGGATTTTTTGGTTCTATACCTTGAAATATTTAGGCATAAAACTTTTTAAGATGAGAGCTCTTCATGGGCTCTTGCAGAGGTTCCCCTTTGGGTGTTGATAACTGATATGCCCCTGATATGTAACTTGTTGTTATGACGAACAGTCCCAACCAATTGGGTTCAAACTTGCCTTTGCTGCTTGGGTTTGGGACATTCTTCTAATTTTCTTTTAAGACCAATTCTTTGACTTGGAATGTCCTGCTTCTGATTTTCTTATTATAGCTCCTTTTGAGTCTATTCTGATAGACTTGCAAATGATTCAAAGCATCTATACGTCTCTCATCTAGTAGCTCCAACTTGTTCAGTCTTGACACTCGATAGTCTTCATTAGTGATGAGGTCTTGTAGTGATATACTGAGGGATGGGACCTAGATCTCAATGGGGAGTACCACTTTTGATCTGTATACTAAGAAGAAGGGGGTGGTGCTAGTGGGTGTGTGGATGTTGGTTTGATAGGCCTAGAAGGCGGGATTAAGCTGTAGGTGCCAGTCACAACCTGCGTCTTTAACTATTTTCTTAAATATTTTTAAAATAGTTTTATTTGTAGCCTCGGCTTGGCCATTTCCTTGGGGATAGTATGAGGTGGAGAAGCGATGTTGGATTTTTAATTTCTCGCATAAGTCCCAGACCTCCCAATTTTTGAATGGTGTCCCATTATTTGAGATAATGGCTTATGGAACACCATATCGACAAATGAGATAGTTTAAGATGAACTTTGAAATCTACTTCCTAGTTATGTACGTCATGGGTATGGCTTCCACCCACTTAGTAAAGTACTTTGTTGTGGTTATGATGAATTTGTGGCTATTAGATGAGGTGGGCGTGATTTTACCAATGATATCCAGTCCCCACTATGAAAAGGGCCATGGTGTGATGATAGGATGAAGCTCTTGAGCTGGAGCATGAATGAGGTCCCCATGTTGTTGACATTGTAGACACTTTGTGGCATGATCATGTGCTTCTCTTTCCATTTTGGGCCAATAATACCCCATCCTCAGTAGTTTCTTAGCTATGGTCATTCCACTTGAGTGTGAACCACATATACTGTTGTGTACTTCAGTAAGACCAGTTAATGCCTCCTCAACATTTAAACAGTGTAGTAGGGTTCCTTATATGCTCCTATGATATAGCGTATCTCCTAGGATGATGAATCTAGATGCCTTTTTAACAAAGGTTCATTTTAGGTTTGATGGTAGGCCAGTGGGTATGTGTAAATGTCATGATACCAAGGATCACTAGGACCAACAATTTCGCACATGAATTATAATTCGGGTACCTTGAATGTAGGCATGAGAAGCTACTCAATTAGGAATTCATATTTTGGAACATTGTTGGGGATGTCCAATAGGGACCCAATTGTTGCCATGGCATCTGCTGCTCTATTGTTGGCTCTAGGAATCTACTCAAATGTGATTTTGATGAAGGATTCTTTGAGAGCCTCCACCAATTTCTCGTATGGAGTGAGCTTGTCGTCCTTGGTTTGATATTCATCATTCACTTGATTTATGATCAATTGGGAGTCTCCGTACACTTTGAGAGCTATGATTTTCCATTGCACTATTATTCTGAGACCTACAGTTAAGGCCTCATATTCTGTAATATTATTAGTGCAAGGAAATGCTAGTTTATAAGACCTTGGTATGCAATCCCCTTGTGGAGTGATAAAGAATATGTTAGCTCCTGATCCATGTTGTGTGTATGAACCATCAAAGTATAGTTTCCAATGGTTAGCTATATTGGAGATTAAAAATGGATTCATCAGGAAATTCTGAGATGAGAGGATTCTTTGAATAGATTGGGGCCTCTGCCAGTTGATTTGCAATAACTTGACCCTTGATTGCTTTCCACTCAACATACTCAATGTCGTACTTTAACAATATCATCACCCATTTGGCCATTCTTCCCGTGAGCATTGCCTTTGATAGTAAATATTTAAGGGGGTTGATTTTGGCGATGAGCTTTATCTTATGTGCCAACATGTAATGTCTGAATTTTTGTGATGCAAACACTACTGCTAGGCATGCCTTCTCGATGAATGAATAGTTTAGTTCATGCTCGACCATTGTTCTACTGATATAGTAGATAGCCCTCTTCATTCCGTTTTTGTCATGCTGAGCTAGGAGAGCTCCAAGGGCTACTACTGTCACTGACACGTATAGAATCAATGGATTTCTTGGGATTGGGGGCATTAAGACTGGTGGTGTTAGTAGATATTCTTTGATTTTGTTAAATTCCTCTTCACACTTGGTATCCCATTTGTACGCTACTCCCTTGTGGAGTAGGTGAGAGTATGGGTTATGTTTGTCTGCCAGTTGTGTTATGAATCATCGGATGGATTGAAGTCTTCCTTGGAGGCCTCTCAATTGTTTTAATGTCTTTGGTGCTTCCATTTCGAGGATTGATTTCACCTTCACTGGATCCACCTCGATACCCCTCATGGACACTATATATCCTAGCAATTTACCTGATTGTACTTTGAAGATGCACTTCTTGGGATTTAATCTGACTTTGTATTCCTCCAGTCACTCAAAGATAGCACTTAGGGTTGCTATGTGATCTTTTCTTTTTCTAGATTTAGCTAGGATGTTGTCGACATAGTCTTCGACCGTCTTATGGATCATGCCGTGGAATATCAATGACATGACCCTTTGGTATGTTGATCCTACATTCTTTAGACTGAATGGTATCATGTTCCAGCAGTAAGTCCCCCATGGACAAGTGAAAGTTGTCTTATGTTTTTGATAAAGGGGTAAAATGGGTTTTACAGGGACCCAAAACCACAAAGTTTACAAAGATAAAAAAGGATATTAACATCCATGAAAATAAACTAGCTTACCAAAAGTTAAAAGAAAAAGCAAGCAGCAACCAACCCTAATAGATCAAAAAAGTCAAGCAAAAAGGGCCAGGAGAGCAGACAACAAGAAACCGGCCGCAGTTAACCTAGAGTCTTGAGGACAGACTCTATTTCCGCCTCCAAATTTTGCATATCACGGATGCCTTTTTTAAATATTTGAATCATCTTCAGAGTAGGGGGAGCCTTTCTCTTCAGATTGGCTCTGGTTCTCTTTGAAATCCCAGCATCCATATCCTTGCTTTTATCATCGGTTTCCTCCAGATCCACCACCAGAGACCCCTGTTGGGCTCTGTCTAACCTCTCAGTCATAGCATTAATAATAATGGCATTGTGTCTGGCCATTCAGTTGTTTTGTTATGCAATTATTTTGATGGTGTTCGTCATATTCTCAATCTCAATTTCAATATTTCTATTTTTATCAACTTGGTACCGAGTTTCTTTACTCAGACCAGGGTCACCTCTATCCTCATCTTTCTTTTCCATCGTGGCAATCTTGGCACCCAACTATTCTAGGTTCCTTTGAAGGGCCCAATTTTTTAACTTAATCTCATTAATTTCATTGAATGTCCATTTCAAAAATTTGAAATGGGAATCAGCTTTAGTTTTGACTAAATTCAGAATATCTAAGGATGGGTCCCTTCCAGTATTAAGACAAGTTTTATCAAGGTTAAGAGTAACAAGGGAGCCGTCTCTAGCAGAATTTTCCAACAAAGGGTCAACACTTGACTCAGAATTATTGGCACCAGACTCCTCAGATTTAGGGGAATCTTCAGAATAGGAAACCAAGTTTATAGCTTTAGGGTTCTTATCAACAAGACTGGTCTTGAGGGAAGGGCTTCCAGGCTCAAACACAACATGAGCTTTATCAAAAGAAGGGGTAGGGTTTTTTTTTTCTAGAAATGACAGCATGCGGGCTAAGGATAGTTCTAGCCAGACTTAAACTGGGAAAATACTCCGAGCAACTAGGCTCAGTGTCATCATCTTCAAAATCAGGGAGGGTTTCCAGATTAGCAGGAGCAGGCATATTTTGATAGTGCTCAACAATCAATCTAATTAGCCTAGTATGTAGGATAGGGAATCTTCTAGGGTTTTTCATATGATCAACCAAGCTTTTCCTTAGAGAACAGAAAAGGTAATAGGGGAGTGAAACCCTTACCTTGTAGTGGAAGTGATTGAGCAGAGTGAAGTGGTAGCCGTAAACTCTGGTGAAGCACCCATCCACCATAATGTACTCCATAATGACCTGTAAGACCTTTCTATAGAGGGATTTTATGGTGTTGACATCGAAGTAGTTGTTAGCTATTTTCACAAGATTCAACCTTTCTTTTTCTTTTTTAGGAAATCTGACAACAACGTTGTCTGAGAAAACCCTGTCCCTAAAGAACTTCTTTCCTTCAGTCGATAAACCTGTCACTTCAGCTATCAAATTTTCATTGAGCTCCACATTCCTCCCAAACAAGGTAACGTCACCATTATTCCAATTTTTCATAAAAAGGTCTATAGCCGCCTAATTGGAGCCATGGAGCTTCTCCAGGAAAGGGAGTAACTTGCCACTTTTGACTTTATTCCAAACCTTAACATTTTTAGTGTGCACCACAAAGCTGTCTGAATCGATTCTTTTCCTGTCGCCTCCCATTTTGGCCAACATAGTGGGGTAGACATAGTTGAAATCTTTCCTAAAATTGGCCTCGCCAAATCTGAGAACCCACAAAGTGTGGGGAGCTTCCTTGCAACCTAAGCCACTGAGCTCAGTCCCATACAATCTAATGATTATGATGTGATTGATCCAATCTGTCCTCATTAAAGGGATGACCCACCTCTTGTCCATGCAATTTATCATAATTCAATAGAGCTCAAACATTAGAATTTAGATCACTAACATTAAGCCAAGTGTGCAAATCATTACTCCTAACTCCTTCATTAGCAAAGAAATTGGCAACAGCATTGGCTTCTCTATAAGCATGTGATATTTTCACTTTATCAAATTTATCCAAAGTCAAGATGGCATCATTAATCCAAGATTTTATTGTCCATGAGGGGGGAGACTTGCCATGGAGGCAGTCAATTATATTTTTGGAATCACCTTCAAGCCAAAGATTTCTAAAGTTGAGACTTTGGGCTAAATTTATTATGTGAAAAGCACCAGCCACCTTTGCTAAGTGATTGGTTTGGGCACCGAGAGGAGAGGCTATCACACCAAGGAAATTTCCAAAGGAATCCCTTAAGACACCACCACAGCCTGCTGCCCTCGGGTTACCTTTAGCTACACCATCAAAGTTAGCTTTGACCCATCCATTAAGCGGTAAAGACCAGCGAACACCCTCTCTGTCTTTGTTGTCTTTCTTCAGAGCACAAGGAAAATCCAAACTAATGTTCCATTCCATAGCAACAATAAGGTCATAGGATGAAATTCTCACTTTCTCTGACAATCCAACTTTCTAGGGAAAAACTTTGAAATTTTCCTTCAAGAATCTAACAATTTTATCAAAAACAATATCCACAAAAGCTTCTATATCTCTGTAAATTCTATTGTTGCATTCTTTCCAAAGACCCCAAGCAACATGAGGGAAAGAGAAATCGCATAAAAATCTGAGCATTGGATTTTTAGTCGGGGCTTTACATTGAAGGAAGAAGTCTTCAATGGATGAAGGAAAAACCCAAGAAGGATGCCACAGTCTGATAATTTTTTCTTATGTTGATCCTCCTTAGCTATCATGATCTGATTGTACCTTGAGAATTTGTCCATTAGTGACAACATCTCATGTCCTACTGTCATGTCTACTTTCATGTCGATGTTGGGAAGCAAGAAGTCATCTTTTGGACATGCCTTGTTCAAATCTCTGAAGTCTTTACAGATTCTAATGGCTTCGTCAAGCGTTGAAACAGGTACCAAGTTTGATACCCATTTGTAGATAATCTATTGGTTGTATGAATCATGCATAGATAGTATCTTTTTTAGCTCCATTTTGACCAATAAGGCGATCTAAGGGTGCATTTTTCAAAGCTTTTGTCTGACAGGATTTGCTTCTAGATACATTGCTAAGTGGTGAACCATAGTCTTCAGATCAAGTCCTGGCATGTTAGCATAACTCCATGTGAACTTTATCTGTCCTTCCCTTAAGAAGGCTGCTAGGAGCTCTTGCTTTTCTAATTGTAGTGATTCCACATAGAATGTGATATGCGGGGTCTCCTTTGTTCCTAGGTTGACCAGATTGCATTTTTTGCCAAGATTGCTGACTTTTCCTGATGAATATCTCTTAAAGGAAGATTGAATCCCCCATCCTCGGGCACCTTAGAGAGGTTTTCACCATTGGATGTGTCCTTTCTTTTTACTCTTTTCTTGTCAGAGAATTCTAGAGTGTGGTTTTCACTCAAGGACTTGGATATTAGTCTTAATTTCTCCCTTTTGTGACTGAAGGAATCAATTGTTTCCCCATAATAGGAATGTGTGTCGAACTCCATTATAAACCCTACTTTGTGATCTCCATCCAGAATTTTATCCCATAGTCCCATGAATTTTGAGAGTGCCTCATCATTTTTGAATGTATCAAGAACTGGTGGTCCTTGTTGGTCATAGTCGATCAGTTAGGGGCATACTAAGTAGATCTCATGATTCTGATGGTCTAGCTAAAAGGATAGGGTACTAATCATGAAAAGGGTGGTATCCTCAAATAGCCTAGGTATATTGGATATGGGGTCCTCATCATCACTACTACTACAGACATTGGTTATATCAAAGGTATAGTTATCTAGAACACGACCTGTGGATACTAGTAATTGTAGTTCTATTGCAGTTGGCTGATAAGGTTTATTAACTGCCCTAACTAGAGGACTTTAGCCACGTATGGTTATACTCAGAGGGGTACATCCAAGGCCAAGATTTGCTATAAGTTGCATCTCTAGCATGATAGGTATTATAAGCCCATTGTCATTTTGTTCGAGTCTTTGATTTTTGTCGTAGCCCATTGCGAGCATCATTTGCAGACCCTTGCTTCCGTTATCCATTGGTAATTCTGGTACTGGTCTTTCATCTTGATATTGCATATGTGATGGAACTGCTTCAATAACCTCTCAGCCAAGATTTCCCCAACTTGTAAATTCAGGATAGTCTATAGGAGATGTTTGGGATGTTGAAGCTTCATTTGTTTGTGGATATCCCTATGATCAAGGAGATTGTGGTAACTCTCCTACCATGAAATCATTATTAGGGAGCTTGTAGTTTCATCAACCATTATCTTGGATAATAAGCTTGATGTCAGAGATGGTGGGCATGGTGGGAGTGGTGGGTGTCTCTGTCGTAGAAGTGGATGTCAGAGTGGCGGGATCGATGTATGGTGTGGATGGGCCCTCATCATTTTTTGGTACTTGGGGGATTTTTTAGTACTTTGCTTCAATATTTTTGCAGTACGAGAAGGGTTTGGGATCTCCATGGATGGTAACTTCATGTCTGTTATGTGTAAATTTTTCACATTGGTGGAAAGTTTATGCTACTACTTTCATCGCATGGATCCATGGGCATCCTAGAAGGATGTTATACAACAAGTCAAGGTCCAAGACCTGAAAAGTAGTTTCCATGATGGTGGGCCCTACTTTAATAGGGAGTTTGATTGTTCCCTGAGAAACTCTTTCTTGGTCATCGTATGCTCTTATTGTGATAACCTTCCCTTTGTCGATAGAATCTTCTAATATTTTCAACTGCTTGATGATGCTGAGAGAATAGATATTCAAACCTGCACCTCCATCCACTAAGACCCATTTGATTTTTCTCTTATGTACTATGGCTTCCAAGTGAAGTGCACGGTTGTGAGATTGTTGCGCAGGGAAATCTTGTTCAGAGAATGTAAGAAGATTAGGTGTAATAATATTTCTGATCATAGCTTGGAATTGCTCTGCATCAAGATCTATGGGGATAGTGGATGAGGCCAACGCTTCTTCAAGGATTTTACTATGGGAAGATGAGATTTTTAGCAACTCCATGATGGAGATTTGCATTGGCATTTTCTTGAGTTGATCTAGGACATTATAGCCATTAGGAATGGATCTACATGTAGGGGCCCTGTTTGGATGGGATGATCTTGCGATGGTTACTTTACCACCTCTTGTGGTGACTCCATAATCTTTGGCATAGGCACCCTTGATAGTAATGACCATGCAATTTTCATCTAGGGAGGTGATAACTGTTTCATACACATGATTTACATTTGAGTGGATGCCCTTCCCTTTATCTTTGTTATTGTTATTTCCTTTGCTGCCATGATTCAACATCAGATTCGTATATATCTTAAGATCCTAATCTCCTATAGGTTGTTCCACGTTTATGATTCTTTTATCGATGAGATCTTGGATGATGTTTTTCAGTCTCATGCAACTGTTCATGGTATGGCCTTTGATTTTATGGAATTCACAAAGTTGATTCTCATTATACCAAGGAGGTTTCACATCCGGTTCTTGGTAATTCTTAAATGTAGGAGGCTTGATGATTTTTTCATCTATCAGCGTTTTCATTATGGGTATGTGTAGGATCATGATGGGCCAAAAAGTGGCAATATGATGGGTATGTGGCTGACGACTTTTTTTTACCCAAACTTGATGAAACAAAAAGGGTTTTTAAAGGATATTCTCATATTTCCACCAAGATAAATTATATTTTACTTTGAATTTAATAAGTAATTATTATTCATTTTCTATTTAAATTACGACTAATGTCCTGATTGATAGACTGATTGAAAAACATCTATAGCTTCCAAACTATATCACATTTTTTAATTCAAAACATGCATCACATTCTATGCTTCACATACTATAGGATTAAAAAAAAAAATTGAATTTCATAAATTTTTGACCAAGTTAAGGTGGTCGGACATACGGTTTTTATATTTTTAAAAGTTGTAATAAAAAAATTATAATTATTTATTTACTTGGAAAAAAATTACAAAAATATGCATCACATCTAGACATGAGTCCTCTACTTATATCTAAAATCTTATTAAAAAAATATTATCATTTTATTGTGGTTAGGGTGGTCAACAAACACCTACTTCTTATTTTTCCAAATTTAAGTACTATTGCATTGAAATTTTAATTTTTCACGAAATAGATGTCTTTTTTAAACAAACCTAGTAGTTTAGAAACTACATTCAATTTTCTATAGATTCTATTCTTACATATTTTTGAAATAATATAGATAACTTATTCAAATTTTTACGTCAAGTTGCCTAACTCTGATTTTTTTGATTTTTTTACCACTTAAGGGCCTATTTTTTCCATGATGATCCTGCACATACCCTTAAGTATTCAAGTGGTTCCCCCAAAGTGGTGTATTTTCACTTGGGATAACTCTTGCATTGGGGTGGTCCTCTTTGCTCACTGATATTATTGATTGTTGGATTGTTGTTTGGTTAGTGTGTTATGTGATGATTGTTTTGGTGTTGTGTTTGGATTTGTGGTGCGGGTGTATGTTGGCGAGGAGAACTAATGACCACCTTGTCATCGACGACACCATCATTAGTAATGTTTTTTTTCCTTGCCCACGTGCGAGGTTTATCATTGTAGTTGGAAGATGGGCGGTTTGCTTTGTTGTTCAGGGTATCATGTTGATTCCACCGGTTGAGTCATAAGGGATCTTTCGATGTTGAGCGCCTTGGGGATCAATTGATCATATGTGGTGATGCCCTAAACCTTGAGATGAAATGCTAAGCATCCTTCAAGGTTGGCTATGATGGTGCAAGCTTGTTGTTCTTCTGGCATGTTCCACTTGCTCTGATTGGCCTTGTATCGCCATCGTTGTAGGAATGAAGCGAAAGATTCACCCTTTCCTTGTTTCAGAGCTGAGAGTTCTTCTAGGCTAACATCCATTGCAATGTTGCATGTGTAGTTCTTAATGAATGCGTCTATAATTTCTTGAAATTTTCTAATGCCTGAAGGTAAGCGAGAGAACCATTCCATAGCATGGCCTGCCAAACTCCTAGGGAATAGCCGCATTAGATGAGTATCGTCATATATGACTTCCATGCAATGAATCTGGAATTCCCTGATGTAATCTTCAGGGCTTCCCATCCCTTGATATTTGTCAAATTTGGGGATCCCAAATCCCTTGGGGAATGGTTTCATCACTAGGCTCCTGTCGAATGGATACAGAAACAAGTTGCTTGGTGTCTTCGTTGTTCGCCCTAATTGAAGATCAAGCACTTGTTGCGAGAGCAACCTGATTTGTGTCGTCACGGGGTGGGATGAAAGTGTTTTGAGGTGTTTCAATCATGGGTTGGATGGGTGGGTTGGTCGATGTGTTGTTCAATGGTATGTAAATGTTCTACTGAGTGAGGTAAACTTCCACCTACTTTTGTATGAACAATGCTTGTTGCTAATCTTGCTGTTGCTATGCTAAGATTTGTGCTTGTTGTTGCGCTTGTTGTTGTTGTGCTTGTTGTTGTTCCAACAACGCTTGTTGTTGGGTTGCCAATTCGGTTGCTTCTTGTTGCTCTTGATATTGCATTATTTCTTGTTGATATGCTTACAATTGCGCTACTTGTCTTTGTGCAAGAAGTTGTGCTTGATATTGGGCTTGTTGTGCCTGATATTGAGCTTGCGCTTGCACCACTTGTGCTTGTGCTTATGTTGCTTGTGCTTGTGCTACTTTTTGTTGCAATAGAAGTTGTGCTTGAGTGGCCTTTTGTGCTTGCAATTCCTACACAGCTTCTTGTTGTTGTTGTTGTTGTTTCAATAAAGCTTTGGCTTTTGCAGCTTGTTGCGTTTGTAGTGCGGCTTGGGCTGCTTGGGCAGCTTGAGCGGCTTGTTGGGTAGCTAGGTGTATAATTTTTTTTTTTCACTTGTTGGAATCCCCTTTGAAAAGTAGCTTGCAATTCCACATTGTATTGCCTTGATGTGGTGGAAGTTGGTGGTGGTGGGGGTGGTGGTGGATTCAAAATGGCATTTGTGGTAGTGGTGAGAGGTGATGTCATGTTGATTATTTGATTTGTGGATGGTGTTGTTGATGTGCTGGTTTGAGTGATAAGTGGTGCCATTGATGTGATTGGCCCATGAGAGACCATGCTTTGCAATGTTATGGGGGTGCTTAATGATGTTGTAATTGCTTGTGCATTTTTCGTATGTTGTTGCAATGTCGACGACAAGTTTTGAGCATTTGACATAATGCTTTGGTTAATATTTGGGATGTTGTTTTGATCGATACTTGGTAAAGGGGGAAGCCCTAAGCCAAGGAGTGGTGTGGATGATGATGGCAATGGTGGAAGTGGTGGAAATGTAAGGGGTGTGAGTTGTTAAAATTTGGTGGTGCCAAAAATTCCCCCAGGTCCGAACATATCTCCTTCCTCTTGCGAATTTGTGAGGAGAGGTTTGAGGTGTTGCGTAAAAGAATGATGATGATGGATCATGATGGAATGTGAGAGGAACATTTTTGCGTAATGGGTTTTGGGGTATGTTTTGTTCCAAGATGGTATTTGCATCCAAGTTTTGATTATTAACAAGGGGGTGTGTTTGAATAGCATTGAGAAATGCATTTCCCTTATTAACATTGGGTTGGGTTGGAGCAAACGATGTCATGATCTGCAGAATGTTTTATGTGATGTTTTGGGATGGGGGTGTAGATGAGATGGGAATGGTGGATGAGATTTGAGGAAATGATGTCTCCACTATGGTACTCACATCGAAATCCGAAGGTAACTTAGCTCCTTGTTTTGCTTATTCAAGCATGTATAACGAAGGGTTGAACCTCATCATGATCTTGATGATTTTATGGTTTTCTATATTTTGAAGCATTTCAGTCATGAGTCATGAGTCATTCCAAAGGTAAGATCCTCTCCTTGTTTTTCCTCTTGTGGGTTTTGTGATGATTTCAAAAGGTTAATTATGAGAGTTCTAGACCCAATATGATTTGCTTATCAGGAGTGGTTTGACTTAAATCACTTGAAGCAGGTGTTTCTTTGTTGGCTTCCATGCTCTTCTTGTATTGAGATCTAGTTTGAACCATAAAACAAGGATCAATTTTTAAGAATGCAAGATGAATCTCTCGATTCTTTGGATTGATCTTTGTTTTATGTCTCAAAGTGGAAAATTTTAGGATATCTTGAGGATCGAAAGGTGATATGATGATAATGTAAAAGATGAATGATGTAATGTTATGATCTTTTGGTAAGTCTTGAAGGAGATACTAGGTTTTTGGGACTTTTAGATATGTTGTGGATTTTGATTTTGATTTTCCCCTGGGATTTGTCCTTGATTGATTTTGATTTTGATTTTGATTTTGAACAAATAGACTCTAAGATGTTTGGATGATTACCTAAGGGATAGATTTGATCAAAGGATGATAACTTGAATATGTGCGGGGAGAAGGATGTATCTACCTACACCTATCCAAACAAGATGATAGTTTCACTAAGCATATGATGAAGGATTCATCTACATATACTAAGCTAAACGAGATGGTTTTGATAACTTTTGAATAAGAATATTCAAAAGGATACATCTACACATACCTAGCCAAAGGTTATTTTGATAATGTTTTCAAGGATTTAGTCTCAAGGATTTTCATTATTTTGATTTTACCAAAAATCCTAGCATTAAGGATGATTTCAAGATTTTCCCAAAGGTGATTGTGAGATGATGTTTGTTTTGATGTTTGAAGGATGGATGAATGAATATTTTTATTTGCTTTGATCCTAAGATGAACCTAAAAAAAAGACACTTTGTTTGCCTAGACCTAGGTATTGAAGAACAAGCTTTTTCTCTAAACAAGATGTTCAAACTCTCTAAAAAGATTTGGGTTTTGGCAGTAATAGAATGAATACAAATCGGGGTTGTTCCTTGAAGCCTTTTTGTAAAATTTGAAAATCAATCTTTTTCTAACTTCGTATAACATAGAGAGACGTTCTTGATGGGCTTTCAAACTAAGGGCTCTCACCTTTGGTTTCTTGATCTTGATTTTGCGTGAAATCATTGGAGACACATGTGTGGGGTCCAATTGTCTTTAATCTTTTCTTAATGGATTCTTTTTACCACAAACACTTCTTGATTAGCTTTCAAACTGAATGTCCAATGTCTCAACTTTATCTCATTTCAAAAGGTATATTATGCGAAACCTTGATGAATTTAAGGCAAGGGTTACCTATTGTTTAACTTTAGTGGGAAAATTGAGATGTAAATTCAAGTGCTTAGAAACCTCTAACAATGTAATCCCCAGGGCAAGAAATAACACGAGAATTTGATCAATATTATTTTCCTCCTAAAGGGTTTGAAATCTTTGAGGATCATGTTGAATGTTTGTTTTCAAATGTTTTTGATCAAAGCACTGTGTTTTCAAACAAGAACAAGTACAACCCCTATGGATGTGTAAGACGATATTTGTTGGATCCCCACCTGGACAAGTCCAACTACTCTTATCTTTAGTGAATGGTTAGGTGCTTGACCCCACTGGCTCCACTCCATGACACTCACTTATACGGGGCAGCCAAGTATCAACACCAATGAAACTCCCACATAATGTTTTCCATTTCTACTAAAGATCGTAAAAGTCTGGGGTGACTTCAGAACGACTGTTCTTGCACCAAAAAATAGATTAATGGAGTTTGGAAAGTTCTAGCACATGGATTTTAATAAGAACTTTCCGTTCATGGAGATTGACCCATATGGAAAGAGTCCCCTTTCGATCTTGTCGGAATCAACCACATGATATTGGTGTTTACTCCAATACCCACATTTATATCCTGGTTGGAAATACTCTTGGATTTAGAGTGTTACTAGTTGAGTCATTCCCTTGGGTGAGTACTTTTTCCCCAAGGTAGGCCCTCTAGGATAAGCAAAAGCAAGTAAAGAAAAAATCTGTAACTCGATCAATCTTTGATAGCAACAAAGAGAGAGAATATATGCAATAATGCCTCCACTCACACTTGCACAAGATCTTGTTCAATTTTAAACCCAAATAGAAGTGTGGAGGTGATGGCTTTGTCTCACCCTAAAGTCATGAAAAAGGCCTTTTGATTCTCAAGATCGCTATAAAGCGTGAGAGAAATGCATACATCCTTTTTCAATGCTTTTAGTTTAAGTAGGCTTTCACAAAAAACAAAGTTGTACTTGTTCTTTTAAAATCCACATAGAAAAATGTGAGTTCTTTTTAAGCACCAAAAGATGAGTGAGAGATACTTTGTTCAATTGTTTAATCCAAGAAACAAAATCTAGTAAGTTGTGATCCTAAAGTTCATTTTAGCCTTTGCAAGAAGAAATTGAAAGATTCTTTTTAAACCCAAATGAAAATTAGTGTCCTAAGAAAGAAAAGGTAACAATTTCATGAAGAAGTGTTTAAACAAGCACTTAAAGTATTTAAAAACACTTTGGTCCTTCAAGATATCATCCTCATATTTCATTTTCCCTCTTTGCTTCTCTTTGTTCTCCTTTTTCACCTTCGTAGTCCTTCGTTATCCTTCATTTTCCTTCTTCGCTTTCTTTGTTTTCATTTGACACCTTCTTTGTTTTCCTATTGCATATTGGATTGGTGTCAAGTGTTCAAATGACCCTTTCCCAATCCTTGCTAAAACTCACAAGATGCAATGCACTATGATGAAGAGAAAAATTAGTTATCAAACTAAGAGAGTAACTTTGCATGAAGATGTAGATGGATTTGATGAAGAATCAACCTTCTATTTAAATAATATTTTGATTAGAGAATGGCCAAATGGATGTGTGGGTGCCTTTAAAAATCTATAAACACTAACTTCAAACAAGGGTTAGCACCTACAAATCCTTCAAGAACACTCCTATGAAATACCTTGCAAAATGCTTAAAACATGCAACAAAAGGATGAAAGAAAACTACAAGCATTATGAAAGCAATCACAAGTTACCTATTCCATAGTGGATTGGTGTCACATGTGCTAGTGACCCTTTCCCAACCCTTGATCAATAGCTAAAATGATGATGTATTGCAATGGAGATGAAGAACAAGATTATTTCTCAAACCAAGAGACTAACCTTGCATAAAATTGTGGATCCTATGAATGAGGATTAAGCCTTCTTTTATAAATTTTGTTGATGAGAGATTGGCTAAGATGGTGAATGTGGGACTAAAGATCCTCCAATGAGGATAGGCCACTTGTCAAATGATGATAGGTCAATGGTTGTGCAAGATTTGGGAAGAGTGCCCATGAGAGGGAGAATTTGAATTTGAATTTTGCAATAAATGCTGATTTTGACTTTGGAAGGGGACATGTAAGAGGCCTCATAAATGCTCTGTTGGGTGTACATGTCCACTTGGGGGGAGATTCAAACTTGGAGAATATTCTCCCTTTATGCCAAGTTGAAAATAAAGATTTTGATAAATCAATTAAATGCAATTTCATGTGCAAGTGGCCAAATCTAGAGAATGCAAGTGGGATGGGATTAACATTTAATTAGGGTTAGATTAAATATATGATGATTATGCTGATTTAATGCTGAGTAGGTGAGTTGACCTTTAGGATTTAAATATTTGATTTATTTAAATCAGAAAAGGATGAAATATGGATTTAATTAAATAAATGTTTGATTTATTAAAAGGCTGATGATAATGTTTATTTGATTTTAAATAAATGATCCTAGGAGATGAAATTACCTAATGAATGGATGAAAGTGCACCTGATTAATTGATGATTGGTCCTAATGTGACATCTAATTTGACTAAATTCGATCGAATGCATAATGTTAATTTTGCATGTCTAGATTTTGCCCCTCTTTGAAGCAATGTACATGTTGCGTTGGTTCAAAGAATAACTTGATGCGATCAAAATAAAAAAAATTCTGATTTTTCGGATGCCCCAGTGGAAAGAAGTACACTGGTACATTGCCCCCTCGAGAGATCGAGCGAAAAGATTTGATTTGAGGGTCGATCTCATGATAAAGAGGTTCACAATGGATGGTTATGGACAATGATGCAAATGAGATGATTTTAAGATGCTTAGAATAACAAATCTATATTATCCTAAACAATTTAAATGATGATATGATGTGAGACGGATGAGATGGATGATGTGATATGCTATGATTATGCAATGGATGAGTTATGAGATGCTTAGACTAACAGATCTATATTATGATGATGATGCATGTGAGATGATATGTAGAATTCTAATGATTTATGGATGCAAGATGAATGCATAATGGATGCATGATGGATGTATTGGTGATGATGATTAACTATTCATGATGTGATGTTAGTGTGGAAATGAGATGATGACAAGAGGATCCAACAAGCCAACATTATGAGAGATGATGATGAGAAATGATGATAAGAAATGATGATGAGAAATGATGATG
Source organism: Sequoia sempervirens (assembly GCA_007258455.2). Taxonomy (NCBI): domain Eukaryota; kingdom Viridiplantae; phylum Streptophyta; class Pinopsida; order Cupressales; family Cupressaceae; genus Sequoia; species Sequoia sempervirens. The sequence continues at coordinate 263,794,982 of VDFB02000013.1, read as the reverse complement.
ATAGATGGATGATTTTCTTATCAAGGATTGGGATTTTCAAAGGGTCACACTTACTTTATGTTTGATAACACGCCTAAGTACGATGCATCAAGGTATGAAGGACCAGGATGGCATTGTACTTAGTGTGATGGACTTTGACTCGACAAATAGATAGGAGTATTCTTGTTCACACCTGACATATGGAAACGTTGCTAGGATGCACTTTAGAAGTCTCAAACATCTCAAACCAAAACACGGAAAGGTATAACCAATCAATGCAATTGTCAACAAGCTATCTGAAACATCCTCCATACATATCTAACAAAGCAAGTAGTCGCCAAGTTATTTTACAAGAACGTCCAACAAGCATAGCAAACAAAAGAATAATGATCATTGCCCCATTCCTATCTCTCTAAATCCTTCGTTTGAATATCATCGAGAGGTCCTTGGACTGAGTGCAATAAGATAAGTCAAAAGAAAAAGATAAAGCACACAAACAAGTTGATGTTCTTCAATACCGCTAACCAAAAGGGAATGTGTTTTTTAAGGGTAAGAACCAAAACTTATTGCCAAAAGATAATGCTCATTGTAGGAAGGATACATCCTAGGACATGTTAGTGGATGACGGCACGTCATTTCGTTTATCCAAAATGTTCCTTCTGATAAAAAAATCCCCTTGTAGGAAGGATTCATCCTACGACATGATGTTATCAAATGATTGATATGAGACTGTTTGGATGATTGACTATCAACACAAAGACTTGACCAACTTGTTTACGTCTGACTTAGACTTGAGACTTGACGCTTTTGAGTTTTTCTTTTAACCTGCTAGACTTGTTTCTAACTATTTCACCAAAGGTTGAGGATGACGATCAGTTTATTATGAATGGTGTTTATTGCGGGTGCAAGCGAGATGAGGTGGATGGATTTTTTCAAATATTTGGATTTTTTTGGAATTTTGCAATGTTTTGAGGCTATTTTTTGGTATTTTTTCAAAGTTTTACAAATGTTTTGATTTTCAGTTTTCCAATGTTTTTGGGATTTTCTGAGATTTTGACCGAGAGACTAACCTAAAGACCTATCCTAGGGGCCTCGGGGGCTGATCTACAGATTAGCCTTGCCTACGTTATACACGCAGAGACCACATAGTTCGACTGACGACTTGACCGATTTACAGATGATGATATACATGATGAGATGTCAGTTTATTATGACGAACTCCTATAGGACTGACCTAAATGTCTCGGGGGATGATCAAAGATCAACCTTGCCTACGTACAAGCTCAGAGACGACGTAGTTCGACAAGATGACCTTATTTTTGGATTTTTGAATGACTTTTTAACCTGTTTTTGGATTTTGAAATTTTTTGAATGTTTTTGGATTTTTATTTATTTTTTGATGTTTTTGGATTTTTTGATTTTGAGGGACTTTAAGACCATACACGAATCTGATCCGATGGGAACATGCCCCGCATGATACAATAGACTACTCCGATAAAGGCAGGACAAACTGACCTTGAGAATGGGTTGAGTAGTACTAGGAGGGATCATGATATGAACATAGGACCAAGCTATGGTGCGGATGCAAGTGGATGAGTGATGAATGGAGATATGGATGAGATGGATGATGGAAGCGAAATGGAGGGATAATGACGAACAAGCTGTAAAGGTCCTGGTGGATGGAAAGTGCTTATTTACACAAGGCGCCTATTTGTCAGGTTTTCACCAAGGTACTTGCCCAAAGTGCCACCAAGTGGTTTTCACTAGAGGATGATTTTTTTATCCTTTTTCTAATTTTTTGGATTTTTGCTTTTTTGATTTTTTTGTTGTTTCCAAGATGCCTGTTTGCCAGGTTTTTGCCGAAGTAACCATTTTTTCAAGACTTTTTCTAATTTTTTTTGGATTTTTTGGTTCTATACTTGGAAGAATTAGGCATAAAACTTTTTGAGATGGGAGCTATTCATGGGCTCCTTTAGAGGTTCCCCTTCAGGTGTTAATAGCTGATATGCCCCTGATTTATAGCTTGTTGTGATGATGAAAGGCCCTAACCAATTGGGTTGGAACTTGCCTTTACTGCTGGGATTCGGGACATTCTTTTGATTTTCTTTCAAGACCAATTCTCTGACTTGGAAAGTCCTGCTTCTGATCCTCTTGTTGTAGCTTCGTTTGAGTCTATTTTGATAGACTTTCAAATGATTCAAAGCTTCGATCCTTCTCTCATCCAGTAACTCCAGCTCGTTTAGTCTTGAGACCCAATATTCTTCATCAGTGATGAGATTTTGCAGTGATATTCTAAGGGATGGGAGCTCGATCTCAATGGGGAGTACGACCTCTAATCCGTAGACCAAGGAAAAGGGGGTAGCGCTAGTGGGTGTGCGTGGAATTAGGACCAACTACTTGATACACTTTGTACGTCACTTGAAAAGCTTGCTTTTGATTTTGCGGACATATTTGATGGATACCTTTCCCTATTTTAGTTTGCCCCACAGTTTCTTTGACTAATGGAGTTTGATAGGGATGATCTTTCCTTGTATTTTTTAGTATCCATGCATATTTGATTTGTCCATTATGCTTCTTAGCTTCTTTTGCTTTGATAATTTTCTTTGTACTTTGATTCAAATCTTTCTTTCGAAGTTGGTCCCAATTCATGGATGGGGTGATGGGTGGATGAAGATTCGTGATGTGGTTGGTTGTAGTATTGACACTAGCTTCATCATAAGGACTCTTCATGCTCCCTATGTTGACATTTGCTTGAGACGAAGTTGCCCCCAGTATTTTGGTAGTACCTTTATTCCTTGATTCTTCTTGTTTTGAGATATCTTTTTTAGTAAACATGCTCTAACAAATGATCACCGTAGATTACATTGTTTCAATTCGCCGCTCTGCTAACCCTGGATGTTCTATTTGACTTGTTTCTTTGGGTAGATAATGATGCATTTCTTTATTCATGATGTCTTCAATTTGAGTTTGGGACATATTTGATCCTGAAGTTGACAACTCTGTTTGATTGTAGGAGTTAAGAATCTGCTCTTTTTGTGTAACACAATCTTGTTCTAGATGAAGATCATCTACGTGTCCATCCATAGAAAGCATCTCATGGGTAGATGGAGGAGTAAGTGCTATGTGGATGTGATCATCTTGTGTGGATAGGAGAGTGTCCATTAGATCATTATAGTATCTTGAAGATACAATTTTTTTATCTTGATTTATTTTGGGATTGCTTTCGATATGCTTTGGATCAAGCTCTTGACATGGGTCAGTTTCAAAGGATGGATCGCTTACAAATGGTGCTTGGATATCTTCATTATACATGGTAAGTGGTTCAACATCCTCAAGTGTCGACTTCAAGGTTCTTTCAGTATCTGTAACCATGCGGTCAAAGGGGATCAACATGTTTTGGAAGGGACCATTGCTAGACCTTGGTGAAAGATTTTGATCATGCTTTGGAATAAATTCTTGAGATATATCCTCTACCTCATAAGGTGATGTAGAGACATTTTCAACATGATCATGGGTCGATGGATCGTGCATTATGTCAATAGGATCAAATAACCCTAACACTCCTTGAAAGAGATCACTAAAAAGTGGCTCTTGATGTATGGTGAGTTTATCATCGGATTGTGTAGATACGTCCTCAATGTGCTCCTCAATGGAGAGGTTTTGATCATTGTTTTTGACAATTACGGTGGAGAGATTGTGAATGTCTTCGACCATAGAGTCAAGTGATGTTGATATTTCTTGAATTGGCTCATTGTCGAGTTTTGTTGGTGGATTTTGATCATGATTCAAAAGTGACTCTCGACATATGTCGATTTGATTAGTTGATGAAGAAAATGTGTGCTTTGTGATGGATTGATCTTGGTCCTTGTTTTCAATAGCTGTCATCTTTTGTGTTTGTGCTCGTGTTGGTTGGGTAGCTTGAGAGGCTTGGGAAATTTGAGATTGTTGAAGCCCTTGTTGGTAGGCTTGATGTGCTTTTAGTGCGATGCTACAATATTGACTTATTGCACTTGGTTTTGGTGGTAGTGGTGGTGTATTTGGAATCATGTTGGATGCAGTGACAAGTGATTGAGATACACTTGGAGCGATTGTGAGGGTGGTGTTTGGAATGATCGAAGTGATAGGGATGGTTGGAATGAATGAGGTGATAGGCCCTTGGGACACCATATTTTGATTGGTTGGGATCATCATTGTTGCTGTTTGATTAGATACCATCCATTGGTGTGATGTCGATGTTATATTCAAAGGATTTGACATGATGGTTTGATTGACGTTAGGTGGATTGATTTCGGTGGTGTGATTGGTGTTAGGTAAAGGGGAAAGCCCTAAACCAAGTAATGATGTAGGTAATGGTGGTGGAGATTTCCCTTGGCGCAATGCCTCAACTATTTTGGAAAGTTCTGCAATTTGATCTCACCAAATTTGTTCTTGATTTTGATCTTGACTCACTTGAGATAGTTGATTTGGATTTTTTTTAAGCAGATTTGGGATGCCTACTTGCGGTTTTTGAATGGGATTATGGGAAAATTGACTTTGGATAATGTTCTGATTTGGGATGATGTTCAAATTTGGCATGATAGGATGAACATTGTTGGTATTGGGAATCATTTTTCCAAATTTTTTTGAGTTAGGATTCATGTTTCAAAAACTTGCACTTGGTACATCCACATTTGGTTTGTAGGGATTTGGTGGAATGACGTTGTTCATTTCAAGGCTCATGCATTGATTGTTTAGTTGATGGATTTGTAGGTTTGGATTTAGATTTATCATTGGGAAATGTGTTCCAAACTTTGACTTGGGCATACTCATGCTTGTTGTACCATTGACATTTGTCGAAGGTAATGATCCTATGCATGGACTTTGATAATTGATAGGAAATGCAAGGCTTTGAGGATTCAATTGATTTAGATTACTCAAGATGTATGGATCAAGTGTATATTCCATGTTCCTCTTGTGTTTTGACCTTGTTGCAAAAGTAACCTCTAAGGTTCTTAGGACCAATGATGATATGGAGGATGAATGGGGTGAATGATATGAGTGACAAACGTTTAGGAACTTTGGATCAATGCTAGACTTAGGGTTTGATGTTGATTTTGTTTGATTTGGATGATGAACTTGTAAACCCTATGATGTTGGATGTGATCTTAGGATGAACTTGTTCAAAGGATGGTTGATAATTTATCTAAGTGTGCGTGGAAGGACTCATCCAAACACACCTAACTAAACAAATGATTTTTATTTGGTTTAGAAATGTACCCAAGTCTAGGTAATGATGTTTCCAAAGCTCTAAATTTGTTTGGATGGATGAATTTTGATAAATGTTTGGATGGATGATGAAAGTTTTGATGATCCTAAGAGACTTAGAGATACTTTGTTTACTAGGCCAAGGTATTGAAGAACACACTTTTCTCTAAGAGCAATCAAAAGATCAATATGACCAAAATATATCAAGCACATGTGTGGGGTCCAATTTGTTATCTTTGCTTAATGAGTACTTTTTACCATGAACACACTCTTTGATTAAAGTTTCAAACTAAGATGTCCAATGTCTTAATTTCTTTAAACTCCACAAGATATTTTATGTGGAAATTCAATGAACTTAAGGTAAGGGTTTTCCTATTGTTTACTCAAGAAGACAAATTGAGGTATAATCCAATGCTTAGGAACCTCTAAGGACGTGAATCCCCAGGGAAAGAAGTAACATATGGATTGGGTCAATGATATTTGTCTTCAAGAGGGTTTGAAATTTTGAGAATCATGTTGAATGTTTGTTTGCAAAATGTTTTCGAATACAACTCTGTGTTTTCAAATGAAGAACAATTACAAGCCCTATGGATGTGTAAGACAATATTTGTTGGATTCCCAGTTGGACAAGTCCAGCTACGCTTATCTCTAGTGGATGGTTAGATGCTTGACACCACTAGCTCCCCTCCACGGCTCATTAACGTCAATCGGGGCAGCCAAGCATCAACACCCATGAAACTCCCATGGCATGCTTTCCATCTCTACTAGAAGACCATAAGAGTGTGGGGTGGCTTCAAAATGACCGTTCTTGTACCAACAAATAGATTAAGGATTTTGGAAAATTCTAGCACATGGGTTCTAGTAAGGACTTTCCGTTCATGGAGATTGACCCATACGGCAAGAGTCCCCTTTCGAATCCATCTTGTCGGAGCCAACTGCGTGATAATGGCATTTAACCAATACCCACATTTATATCCTGGCTGGAAATACTTTTGGCTTTAGAGTGTTACTGGTTGAGTCGTTCCCTTGGGTGAGTACTTTTTCCCCAAGGCAAGCCCTCTAAGATAAACAAAAGCAAGCAAAGACACAATCTGTAACTTGATCAATCTTTGATGGCACAAAGAAAGAAAATATACGCGAAAATGCCCCTACTCACACTCGCACAAGATGTTCAAATTTTAAGCCCAAATTGAAGTAATTCAAAGCAATAAAATGTATTTTGAGTGTTTCTCTTGCACCCTAGATCGCACGAAGCGCAAGGGGAGAGGATACGCACTCAAAAGACAAAATCACACAATTGAAACACTTGTTCGTTTTATAGCCTTCAAAGCAATTGTGAGTTCGTTTTAAGCACCAAATGAAATATGAAGATTTCTTGTTCAATTTTTAACCCAAAACGAACTCTAGTAAGTGTCTAAGGTTCATTTTTAGCCCAAATTTGAAAGATAATCAATGATCTAGTTGGCTTGAAGAAGAAAATTAAAGCATGAAATGGAAGTCCTCAAGCATTAAAAAATGCTTTTGTCAATTTCAAACTTTAATGTTTAATTCTCTAACTCCAATCTACTTGTGTCCTTTGATTCCAATGTGATAGCAAAATTACCATCCTCCCCCAATTCCAACCTACAAATATTTCAAAACAATTACAAATAAGGAGTATGATAATCAATGATAACAATATGATAAAACAAGAAAATGATACTATGAGAGATAAAGAAATAAAAATCACAAAAAGCATAAAAAAATGCTTTTGTAAATTTTAAATTTTAAATTCTTTGACTTCAATTTTCTTTGTCTTTGCTTGACTCTAATTCTCTATTTACTCCATGTATCGAGAAAAAGCAAGCACAATGAATGTAGTTAAGTAGATGAAGCACGTTGTTGAAGGACATTAATGGTACGTCCTCAAAGAAAAAACAAAGTCATGGTCTATGAAAAATTTAAGGCATGCTTGGTAAGGATAGGTGCCTATCAACTACAGATTTCACCTACTCTCCAATCTGGCGAGCAACAACCTAAAAGTGAAGTTTTTATGAGGACGTTAGAAAATGTACGTTAAATTGAAAACTACAGTCTAGATCATGATATGACAAAAATTGTCTCTAAAAATCTATAATCATGCCAAAATTGATATGTCATAACGCCACGCCCAAACATTTACTTCAAAATATGAAATACCAGGACTTGATCCAAAACTGTGGTCCACCACCTAGCAAAATGCCATAATGTGGATCCTTCTAGCACCAAATGTGGGTGCCTTTAAAAATCTGCAAACACTAACTTCAAACGAGGGTTAGCACCTACAAATCCTTCAAGAACACTCCTACGAAATACCTTGCAAAATGCTTAAAACATGCAACAAAAGGATGAAAGAAAACTACAAGCATTATGAAAGCAATCACAAGTTACCTATTCCATAGTGGATTGGTGTCACATGTGTTAGTGACCCTTTCCCAACCCTTGATCAATAGCTAAAATGATGATGTATTGCAATGGAGATGAAGAACAAGATTATTTCTCAAACCAAGAGACTAACCTTTCATAAAATTATGGATCCTATGAATGAGGATTAAGCCTTCTTTTATAGATTTTGTTGATGAGAGATTGGCCAAGATGGTAAATGTGGGACTAAAGATCCTCCAATGAGGATAGGCCACTTGTCAAATGATGATAGGTCAATGGTTGTGCAAGATTTGGGAAGAGTGCCCATGAGAGGGAGAATTTGAATTTGAATTTTGCAATAAATGATGATTTTGACTTTGGAAGGGGACATGTAAGAGGCCTCATAAATGCTCTATTGGGTGTACATGTCCACTTGGGGGGAGATTCAAACTTGGAGAATATTCTCCCTTTATGCCAAGTTGAAAATAAAGATTTTGATAAATCAATTAAATGCAATTTCATGTGCAAGTGGCCAAATCTAGAGAATGCAAGTTGGATGGGATTAACATTTAATCAGGGTTAGATTAAATATATGATGATTATGCTGATTTAATGCTGATTAGGTGAGTTGACCTTTAGGATTTAAATATTTGATTTATTTAAATCAGAAAAGGATGAAATATGGATTTAATTAAATAAATGTTTGATCTATTTAATTAAAGTGATGATGTTTGATTTATTAAAAGGCTGATGATAATGTTTATTTTATTTTAAATAAATGATCCTAGGAGATGAAATTACCTAATGAATGGATGAAAGTGCACCTGATTAATTGATTATTGGTCCTAATGCGACATCTAATTTGACTAAATTCAATCGAATTCATAATGTTAATTTTGCATGTCTACAGGATGAATCTAGGACTAAAAACAAACTAGTGAAAAGAGGCCACTTGTCAACTTGCCATAGGTTGAGGAATGAGCAAGTTTTGGCCAATGTTCCCAAGAGAGGGATATTTCAAATTCAAATTTGTGAAATAAATGTTGAGAGGGGAACATGAAAATGAGAAGTTAATGCAATGTTGGAAGGGACAAGTCAACTTGTCATCATTTTCAAACTTGAGGGAATATTATGTTTTTATTCCAAGTTGAAAGAAAATATGAATTTTAATAAATCAATAAATTGATTTATTTGTGCAAGTGGGAAAATCTAGAGGATGTGATGGGTGGTTAGGTTAGATTAATCTGGATTAGCTTAGCTTAATGATGATTAGATGCTTTGACCCCTTTGACTTGAATATTTTGATTTATTTAAATCAAAAAGGGATGAAAGGTGATTTTAGAGTTAATTAAATAAAGGATTGATTTATTTAATCAAGGAGGGTGATGTTAGGATCAAGTTGATTTATTTAATTTAAACTGATGATTTTAGGAGATTGATAAATAAACTTGATTTATTTGTTGAATGGATGAATATGACCTAATGAAATGCATTATGAAAATTTCACATGTCTACAATGTCCATACCCATTTGACATGAGTTTACACATGATATAATTCCCTCCTAGATATGTAGTGCCTAACTTTACCAAATACAAGGAAAAACAAATCCCCTTGAACACATAAGAGAGTTTACAACCAATTGCATGGCAATCACGGATGAACATACCTATCTAATGAGACTCTTTCCCAAAAGTATCATTGGTCCCACACTCGAATAGTTTTCTACCTTTCCTAAAGGAATAAATTCATGGGAGGAACTTGCTAACACATTTGTACAAAATTGTGCTTATGACATTGACATCGACGTCACCATTACCAATTTATGTACGCTTACTCAAGAGAAAACTAGTGAGACCTTTATTCCATTCTTCCAAAGATGAAGAAGTTTAGCAATTAATTTCCATGTTGATATACTAGAAAAAGAAAAGGTAGACATGTTTGTCCAAAACCTTCTAGGCCCCTAAAAATACAATTTACAAATTCATTGTTGTACCACTTTCGTAGACCTCATTGAAAAAGGAGTCCAACTCAAAAAGGAACTTATTGCTAAAGGAGAACTTAAATATGGCAACAAGAACAGAAATAAAAGCACACCTATTGATAAAAAAATTGTTGGGTCAAAAATAAACACATCACTAATGGTGGTGTTGTTGAACCTAAGTAGTAAAAATAATAGGTCCTATACTCACTCTCAAAGGAGATCAACCAGAAAATGCACCATTCACCACACTGACACCTACTACAAATTCCATCCAAAATAATAATAAAAAATCAAAACCAAGGACAACCATACCAAACCAATTTTTTTTTGAAAAGACACACATACACTACCTTGGGTTAACCAATTGAAGAGGTCCTTAAGAAGCTCCACCAAAATGATGTCATCACATTGTAGGACCCCAAGCCATATGACCCAGGACAATTCAAGCCATCTTCATGGGATGTCAACACATTTTGTGATTACCACCATGAAGAAGGGCATAAAACTTCCTCTTGTCAACAATTAAGAAATCTCATACAAGATCTCATTAAAAAATTGCACAATCAAATTAGGTGGACAATAGTTTACTTCAAATGTAGACCATACAGTTCATAAAAACCCACTACAGGACCATGGTTCAAATAATCCCTCTACGTCAGGTCCAAATACTAATAATAGCCAAGCTAATTACACTCACACTACCTTCGACTCTTTTGGTGGACCCATTATAAATCACCTTCGAGTTGTCGACGACTATGTCAATACTATTACCATCAAGAAGACACTTGAGTGTAATGTCACTACCTATGGAGCAAAAGTCACCATAGTTGGTCCTCCTCCACCTAGATAGCCAAAGATCATGATACTTGGTCCATCTACCAAACAGTCACATCATAATAGATAGTTCAATCTGATTGACCAATTAGGAAAAATTCCCACCCAAATTTCCATACTTGAACTACTATGCATCTCTCCTATGCACAAGGCCATACTAGACAAAGCCTTACAGGAGTCTTTTATCCCTCATGAAATTGATCTAAACCAATTTGAAGCCATGGTGGGATACCTAACCACTCCCGAACACATAAAATTTTTAGACCAAGACTATTCATCACCAAAAGCCTCTCACAATGACACATTTCATATTGAAGTCATTATCCATAAGCATAAGGTTAGACAAATCTTAGTAGATGGCAGAGCAAGACTAAACATATGCTCCCTAAAACTTGTTAAAGCTCTAGGCTTCTCCGATGCTTGTGTAGACACTACCAAGAGTATTGTTATAAAGGCTTATGATGATGAGGAACAATACTCTTGGGGCATTATCACATTTCCTATCCTAGTTGGGTTGGTTATTATAGATACAATATGTCAGGTCTTGGATCTTGAGCTTCCATATAACATCTTACTCATTCAACCTTGGATCCATCCCTTAAAATTTGTACCATACAATTACCATCAATGCTTGAAGCTTCCTTTTGACATCACCAAAATTACTATATGTGTTGATCCTGATCTCTTCCAGTATTGTATCAATTTGAGGGGTATTTCAAAAAATCAAGTGCCAATTAATCAAGAAGCTTTGGCATCCTATTCATTTAAATACATTGATTCATCCACTCTCCAAACCATCCACATTGACTCCTTCGACTTCCATCATACCATCTCCCTCCATTCCAAAACCTGATCCTAATATCAAGAACCAAGGCCAAGGTTGTGGAGAATACAAATTGAACATGACCTACTATATCACTAAAATACCCAAGTCTCCAAAGGATTATGGTTGACCTTGTTTCAAAATGGAGCCTAAAGTGATTTTTAAAGTTCCCCCAACATGAATTTTCACAAAATGGGGAGAGCTAGACAAAGAATACATCGAGGAAATATCAGCTTGGATTTGCAAAGACTCAAAAAACCCATCTCCACTACCAATCTAGATATATGGCAAAGGCTATGACATAATGAAGGAAAAAGGATATGATCGAACTAGTGGCCTTAGAAAAGAAAAAACTAGAATATGAGAACCTATAATTCCTTCTCAAAGACCAATGTATCTTGGGTTAGGGTTTGGGCTACCTGAAACTGATGATCAATGTACCAATGTACGTTCAACTGAGAGTGTGAATGTTTCTGAAAGTGTCAAGACTATCAAGGATTCCCTTACCAAAACTAACTCAAATGAGTGGGATTTTGGTTCCCAAAGATCCCTGAGTGACTGTTTCCTTGAATAAATGTTTCTTGGACCTAGTGAACCTTGTTTTGATGAATGATTCAAATAGATGTTCAGAGATGACCCTCCTAAAGACCCTCCTAAGGTCACATTGAAAATGGAAGAATGGGTAGGACTTTTTTTTCCTCGCAATAATGATAAAAATACACTATCATCTAAGCATATTGAAAATCATTTTGATATGCTTGTCTGACCATCTGACCCTAATGACCATCATTCAGATTCATCTAACTCACCACATGACACTATCGACCATGATTCCAACCCATTTTCCCCCTATTTTTCCAATGAGTTTGACTTTTCTAAATCAAGTGAAGAAGAATATTGGATAGAATCCAAATGGGAATTGAAAGATGAAAATTTCAAATGTTTACCCTTTCTGAATCCATTTGCATGGTTTTTGCATCATCCCCACCATTTTCCAACACTGATGATGGTATCTCCCTTTTCTACCGATAGCTCATTGACTAGGATCAACAAGGCCTGCTAAATAAGAATAATATACAATGCTCATTGAGGACACCATGGAAGTCAACATAGCCACAACAGAAGATCCCAAAATCATTCTCTTTGCAACATTTTTGATAGAGGAAGAAAAACCTAAATTTTAAAAATTATTTGCAAAATCTAAGATTAACTTCAAATGGTGATATGCCGATATGCCTAGATTGGATCTAGCATTAGTCTTGCACCATCTTCCCTTACTTCTAGATGCCAAGCTGGTAAAATAGAAGTTACAAAAGATGCATCCACAAATTGCCTTGTTAGTCAAAGTAGAGCTCAAGAAGTTGCTAGATGTAATATTCATAAGATCGATAGACTATGCTAAATGGATTTCAATCATGTACCTATCACTAAGCCAAGTGATCAAATATGCATCTATACAGAATTTCATGACCTGAATAGCAGGGTACGAGATGGTATTCATCATGGATGGTTTCTTAGGTTACAATCTAATAGCCCTAGAATATCAACACAAAACATCATTCACTTGTCCCTTGGGTACCTATTGTTGGAACATCATTCCTTTTGGCCTCAGGAATGTAGGAGCCACATATCAACAAGCCATGGAAATAATATTTCATGACCTCATGCACACTCTAATGTAATATTATGTGGATGACCTCTTGGCTATGCCTTTGGCATAGAAGGATCACCTCAATATGCAGAAAAAATCTTCAAGAGGCTGGAAGAATACAAGGTATGTCTAAATCTGAAGAAATTTGTCTTTGGTGTAATGTCAAGAAAACTTTTGGGATATATAGTTTGTTGCATAAGCATTGAAGTTGATCCCACCAAAGTGAAAGCCATATTAGACATGCCTCCCCCAAAAGGAATCAATGAGCTAAGGACATTACAAGGTAGATTACAGTCTATCAAACATTTCATCACCTAACTGGTAGACAAGTGCCAACCATTTCAATATCTCCTATGCAAAGACATCCCCTTTCTGTGGACTGATAAATGTTAGATGACTTTCCAATAGATCAAGGAGTATCTATTATCACCACCTGTCCTAATGCCACAAATTGAGGGAAAACGTCTAATCATGTATATCTTTGCAACCACTTCAACACTAAGGGAATTTTTGGCACAAAATGATCATAATGAAAAAGAAAGGGCTATATACTACATCAGTCACACATTGGTTGGATATGAATTAAACTACACATCAATTAAATATGCTTTTCTTGAAATTATCTTCACCACCTAGAACTTAATACATTATATGGTGAATCACAGGACATAACTAGTAGCAAAGATTGATCCCTTGAAGTGTCTCTTAAGCTATAAAAGGACAGGTAATAGCCGATCAATGTGCAAATGCACTGGTACAAGGAAATCATCCATTGGTAGCATATTTTTTTGATGATTCCATCTTGCATGAGGAGGCTTGATCACCTTGTAATCTCTATTTTGGTAGGTCTCATACTGGTCATGGCTTAGGAGCTAGTATATTGTTCATCACCCCACAAGGGGACTCCATTCCTATGTCATTCCAAATCATTTTCCCATGTACAAACAATATTATATAATATGAGGTACTTGTCACAAGACTCTAAATGGCCATAAAATGGAAAATCAAAACACTTCTAGTCTTCAAATATTCTTAGGTTGTCATCAACCAGATTAATGATGAATATGACAAAAAGGATGAAAAATTAATGCCTTACAAACACATGGTTGACAATTTTTAGTCATATTTTCACTTGGTTTCTTTTGAGGAGATTCCCAAGGAAAAAAAAAAGGCATTAGATGTAATGGCTATGATTGGATCTCTCCTCGAAATTCCCATAAATTTTCCACAATTTGAGTTATTGGTTGAACAACTTTTAGTGCCAACATATGATATTCCAGAGTCTGAAATGGTTTGTGAGCTTCTTGGACCAATTCTCTATGGTATCAAGACATCTATGATTACCTTTAGTCCTAGGCCCTTCCCTCAAACATTTCCAACAACCAATGAAAATCCTTTAACCATAAAGTTTCATGATACGCCATCATCAGTGACACCTTATATCATTGTAGATTTGACAACACCCTTCTTTGATGTCTCAACATTGATGAAGCATGAAAAAACATACATGAGGTACATGATTTTATATGCAAATCTCATTTGAGTGGCCCTACCCTAGCTAAGAGTATCATAAGACTTGGGTATTACTGGCTGATAATGGAAAAAGATGCACTTGTGTTTGTCAGAACATGTCACTAATGTCAAATACACAGTTATTTGATCCATGCACTAGCAAAGGAACTTCGATCAATTAATTCTCTATGGCCGTCTACACAATGGGGACTCAACCTCGAGGGAAAAATCCACCCTACTTCTTCCAATGGACATAAATTCATTATCACCACCATTAAGTATTTCACTAAGTTGATTGAATCCATTCCCCTCACATACATAACCGACAAGTAGATTTCCAAATTCATCCTCAATTACACATCTTTTGGTATGGTGTCATGTAGTCCATCATCATAGACAACTAGCATCCTTTTAAAATTCAAGACATCTGTGTACTTTGTGAATGATTCCATATACAACACCATTTTTCCACACCATACTACCCATAAGGAAATGGTCAAGCTGAGGCATCTAATAAAATAATTATCAAAATTCTTAAGAAGACTATCAATGATGTTGGTCGTGACTATCATTTATAATTGAACCCTACTTTATGGGATTACTGCACCAACATATGCATGCCTACAAGAGCCACTCCATTCACCTTGGTCTTTAGATCCAAATCTATCTTTCCCATCAAGGTCAAAATTAGCTCTTTAAGAGTCTCCATCAAGGGATTGATTAATGATGAAGAGTATAGACAGTCATGATTGCATGAGCTAGAAATGTTAGAGGAGCAAAGAAAAAATTCCTTTCAAAATCATTTGCGAGCATATCATAATCACCCTTGTTGTAGTTATAACAAAAGATTCAAGGTTTGAAAGTTTGGCATTGACGACCTAGTCCTAATATAGAACCCAAAGAATCAATATGACAGAGAGAAACCCAACAAGTTCGAGCGTAATTGGTTGGGTCCTTATATCATCACTACCTCATTTGGTTCTAATATTACCATCTAGCCACTCTATATGGTGAACAATTTATAGAACCCATCAACAATCTACATCTCTAAAATATCTACACATATTATTAGAGAGCTAGGTAGAAAACCATAAAAATACAAAAAATTTGAAAAATACAAAAATCATCACCTTGATGAAAACCTAGAAAATTGGCATCTTGGTGACACCAGAAAAATAATGAGAAAAATAGTAAAGAGAAATAATTCATCCAATAGTGAAAACTTGGTAAACAAGCGCTTTGGATAAGTACCATGGTGAAAACATCTCAAACAAGCACCATGTGTAGTCAATCTTTGCTTCGCCATCTACTTTCACTCTATCTACCTTAGTTCACAATAAACAACCACTTTTCTAACACCATCATGACACCCATCATAAAAATCCTTTCATTTATTTCCATTGTTGACAATGGTTGACATCAAGCCTTGATTACTGTCCATCTCTCATCCCAAAGACATCCTTTTCCATATCCTTCAAACTTGGCTAGTCCTTGACCTAACTAGGGAAAATTATTTATCACTTGATTGCAGTAGGTATCACACATGGTCTTTTCAATCATAAAATTTCTTAAAAAACACAAAAAAATCATAAAATTTCTTGAATAAAGACAAAAAAAATCATAAAATGTCCTAAAAAAGGGAAAAAAAAATCATAAAATGCCTTGAAGAAATACAAATGAAAATCATAAAATGTCCTAAAAGGACCTAATTTTTTTAAAAAGTCCTAAAAAATCCTAAAAATCAAAAAAATGTCTTGAAGAAACACAAAAAAAATTAAAATATGTCAAAAACACAAAAACATCCAAATAACACTTAAAAATCCCAAAAAACAAAGTCCTAACTTGTCAAGTCAGTCATGTGAGTCAATCTTTATGATTGTTGAACTCCATTGTCTCTACACATTTGCTATGTAGGAAAGGCTCATCTTTGAGCCCTTGAGATATTAGGTTAGTCCTTTTAGGTTTGTCCAAATAAAATCATGGATCAATCTTTTTTCATGAAGACAAATTCATTGGTTGTGTCGAACTATGTGGTATCTAACTATATGACATATGAAAGGCCATCAATCAATGAGCCCCAAAGGCTACGCTAGGTTAGTCCATTAGGGTTCATGACATTGAACTAGCACACATGTCAAATTTCTTCAAATCAAATAAATTATTCTAAAACAAAGAACTCTTAAAAAAAACTTTGGCAATCATTTAATCAACATTTTACTATCATCTAGTCAACTCCAATCAAACTTAGTAAAAAAAATTCAAAATGTCAATTCTTGGTTACTCTTTTGATGTATCCTTCTGAAGAGCGACCCCCATCATTTATTTATGCCTTAGTATGTGTCCTTTTAGGTATCATCACTATCATCTGGAATTTTGAGGGATTCTTGTGACATTTGAGAATTATTCCCCTTGACATCGACATCATTCAAGATGTGTCCTTCCTGAATTTGGCATTACCTAGCATTATTCATCTAGAATTCATCAAACATGACATCTTGACATCAAAACACTTGAAATTCTCATACATTGTCCATATTATTAATACACATCATTAATAAATAGTCACACATCATACATTGTCATCTAAAAAGTACAATAAACATTCTCATACATTGTCCATATACTTAATACACATCATAACATAAAGAATCACATGTCATTTTATCCGTATATATATTCATACATAAATGCATCCATCATCATAAACATGGAATTTATTAGAATCAAAACATTATGCATACATAGAGAACATTTTCATCATCATCATCATCATCATCATCATAAAATCATCAACATACATAACATAAGATCAGCATGGCATATAATTGTACCATCATAAATGCATACAACACATAACATATCAAATACATCATCATATGAATCATCATCATAATTCATCAACAACATAACACATAACATATAGTCCATGCCAAAACTGCATCATATATATATATATATATATATATATATATCTCAAAATCATGTCACAGGATAGAGTCTTAAGGTATCCCAAAAATAGAGCTTGTAGGATTGATGGTCTAAAATATAAATGTCTCAACATAATGTATCAAACATAACAACAAGATAATAATAACAATGCCCTAGGTTTTTCTCTCCTCATCCCCTTGAGGAGAAGAATGGGGTGACTCGTGACCTATTGTAGGAACTGATGGTGTCTAAAAGAACATGGTAGGTTGTGTCTATTAGGTTGAAGGATCTGTGACCTAAACCTAATGATCCATGGCTATGACTGGATCTATGGACTAAGGAGTTCCTATGTCTATGATGGGATCAGTGACCTGATGAACACCCTGAGGAGGTAGACCCACCCACACTACTTTGATTACGACAATTGTGGCTCCTACTACTACTGACTAAACCACTTACTGTCATGTTCTAAAATTGAGACAAATTAGGCTCTTATTGCTTTTTTAGAACTGGTCTCTCATAGAACATCTAATATTTTCCTCAACTTGCACTAACTCTGGCCAAATCCCTCGCTATCTCCCTAACTCACCTTGTGCATAACTATGTGAAATCAGAGCACCAACTTTGTGCCTCCTATTGTCTAATCACAACCTGATCTTGCTCCACCATTGTCACCTCTAGCTCTACCTACAAGGTCCGAACCTGTGCCGAGACCTCATCTAATATCCTCTACATATGTGCTAGTCTCTAGTCCACTGTGGCATCCCACAACAAGGGTGGCCCCCTGGCTATGTCCTCCTCTCCATCCACCATCTGTTCTCTAAACCGTCTCTCATCCTTATCCATATTGTCATCTTTTCCAATATCCAACTCCTCATCATTGCATCCAATCTCCTCCTCACCCCCAACTACCTCATTCCCTCTACTGACATCCAATGCCTCCTCTTTATGCACATCCACCTCCCTCAACATCTCTCCCTTTTTCCTAACATCTACATTTGGTTGGTTGGCCTCATGCCTAATCATTGCCTCAACCCTCCCCTTCTCTTGCCTAATCTCTACCTCAGACCTCCCCTTCTCCTACCTAATCTCTATCTCAACCCTCCCCTCCTCCTATCTAACCTTTATGTCCTCTTTGTCCTCCTCCTCTGTCACCTCTTGATTCATGGCCAAGGGAACTCTCTCAACACACTACCACACCCTACTGCCCTATCTCCCATCATCTCCTCCTCTTCTCCTCCTCCCTCCATCCCTAACATCTCCTCCATCGTCTACATCACCCCCTCCTCCCCCATCTCCTCTAACCCTCCCTCTATCTCCTCTACCTCCATCTCTCCCTCTCCCCCTACCTCCTCGTCGCACCCATGGAATAATTGATCAATGATCAACTGGCACTGAACCATCTGGATTTTTCAAAGGCTATGGCCTATGTACCTACCACCATATATCAAACTCTATCGTGGTCCCAAGATCTATCGGTCCCCTACTCTAAACCCACTGCTATCCTACTAGTCCATCTATCTACTACTCTACCAAGGGTATTGATATGGCCAGTCCCCACATTATCTCGCATGAAGATCTTGCATACTCTACAATCCCTACTAGCACATCCTGCTACTCACCGAATTGACACAATACTCGTTGGGGAAGGTACATCTCAATAATGAGCTGATAGTAGACAATGTGACCAATTAGATATATGAACTGTTTGAAGAATTCAAGATGATCACCCTCTCTTGTCCACTATACATAATCTCTATAAGGCCCCTGGGAAAATGACATCAAGTTTGTCAATTTTATGCCACTAGAATCTAGTGTCCCCAACCCATTCTACTGTAGTGCACCCACATATAAATACACATAGGGCATCCCCTCGACAAGCTATCTCTAAATTGGTGGACAAAAGATAGGAATATGCTCCCAAGCAGAGGTCATCACCAATTTCATGCCACAACTAATATTGTGTGCATCTTTGTATGCCACCTCATGTAATTGAGGATATAACATACCCAATAAACATGGTTCTCATGTAAAAACTATCCTATGACATCTCATATGAACAAGCACATCTCCCCATCTGATGGGAAACCCATGTCCACAGTAATCTGGAATTAGTACATCGACAATCAAAGTGCATAGAATAGCATCCCATTGATGATACTACTTAGCCATTAACTCCTATCGAATCTCATACCTATCGATTCCTAGCCTCCTTCCATCCTCAGACTTGTAAAACTCTGTGATAGCCTGAAGTCCCCAGTGTGGATCATAAACCACTCGCTCCCCTTTGATCAAAATGTGAAAAATCTTCTACACATCATCGCCTCTCCCATCGGCGAGTGAAAAGAAAAAGTCTCTAAATTCCACCACTTTTCTAGTGTTGTCATTAGTCCCCTATTTTCCTAGACAATAGGCATATAGGTCACATAGTATAATCCTAGCCGCATTAGTTTCCTTCACTCCCTATCCCATATATGATCTCTGAATTCATATGTAGATGGCCTAAACTCATGCATATAAATAGGTGGTAATAATTTTTACACATGTAGAAATAGGATTTAGCACATCACTAAAAATCATAATTATCATCTATTTAATCAAAAGTGTCTACAAAATTAAGCCTAAAAACTAAGTCAACCCTGGTCAAAGTCAAATGTGTCATATCATTAAAGTCAATTATGTCATGCTAACTAAAATGTGTCATTCCATTTGGCACATGCATCACAATACATCACTTGTGTTGTTTTGACCTGACAAATGCATCATGCTAGCACATTTGCATCATTTCCCTAATCAATTGCATCATTGTAAAACATGTGCATCACATGGCCTCACATTTGCATCTCAATTCGGTGATTGCATTGCAACATGTTGATTGTATCTAACTAGTCTATGAATTGGTCATTTCAAACCTAAACCTAATAGATGTTAAATAGGTGCAGGACAACTAAGAGGGGGGGTTCAATCAGTTGTCACACAATTCAAACTTAAAACTTCAACACTTATTAATTTCACAACCACATTGTTTTGTTATTATGTAAGAGAGTGAAACACAAATAACATAATGCAAATCAACACAATGAACACTACATTTTTATGTGCAAAACCTAAAGAGGGAAAAACCATGGTGAGGGTTAACTCACAATATAAAAGATTATAAAACAAAGACTCACTGCCTACAGAAAGGACTCATTGTCCAACAGGGAGGCTCACTACCTAAAGATGCAAAAGAGAAAAAAATATCCACTACAACAACTAATGAACATCTGTAGGATTATAGAATCTTTAGCTCACTTCTTTCAACACACTAAAAATCGATTATTACAAAGTGATCAATCCTTATGAAGGAGATCAAGAAACCCTAAATGAAACCCTAGTGTGCCTAAGTTTAGCTTAAGTAATAAACAGGAATAAGTGACTTAATTAATTAATCAATGTGATGTAATTAATTAAGCATAATAACTTATTACTCTAACACCCCCCGTTAAGATGAACTTAGGAAGAAGCTAAAACACTAGAATAAGATGCATGAAAGAAAAGATGGGTCCCAGCAACTAGGCCTGATCAGGTACCCATTTACAAATGCAAGAAATAGGTAGAGAAGGAAAAACCTAGTGGGACAAAACCCCCCTACAATGTGATGACATGCTGCAAAGAAGCACTGGAAAAACTCTATAGAGTAACACTGGAACCACAATCTGACAAGCAAGGAAAGATATCTCTGTCTACAACTAAAACCAAAACCGGAATCAAAATAATGTGACAGTAGACCTGATACCACGGAACACTCGAAAACTCCAAATAGGAACAACCCTGGAATCTATGAAGCAGTAAGCAATTATTGAATGATGTATTACTGAAAATGAAGTGCAAAGATGCAAGATTCACTCTCCCAACTGCCAAAACATCCAAGTAATCACCAAACAACCCATCAGGCCAAATCTAGACTAACTGATAAACCTAGGAAAGATATAGAAAAAGTGCATGGACAACAACATATAGATCCTTAATACCTTTCTAATGCCACAAACGAGGCAAAAATTGGACATCGTGGCAAAAAGTTATGAGCTCGGAAGTCCGAAAACAACATCTGAATTCAAACAGCAATAAATATAGTAAAACATAAAATTACTGTAAAATAAACTACACCAAATTAAAGTGCTCGGAACCAGCTTTCCGGCGATATCTCATTTGCCCGATTTCGATACCATATGCCCAAGTTATGGCCAAAAGAAAAAAACTGCCCTTTTAGAAAAAACTAGGGTTAGGATGGGCAAAGAGGGCCAGATGTCATCATGATGTCATGCTGATGTCAAAAAAATCTGAGCTTAAAATTGATGGCTGTCTGGCCGTCATCGCAAAAATTTGCCTCCTCTGGAAAAAAGTCGGCCATTGGAATATGCTGAACAGGAATCAGAATATTCGAAGTACGGCCCCAGAATATTCTAGAATTGCCGACGGAATCCCCAGAGAATACTCTTTGGCCGGCTGCTAAATGCATGGCCCCTGGTCCTCCATATGACTGGGGGTTTTGGCAGAGAAGCCCGTGGGGTTGAGTCGGCCTGGTGGAGGAAGAAGGCGGCACCACCGGTGGTGGTGGCGGGCCGGTGGCCGCCTAGTGGCAGAGATGATTTACACTGGGCGCAGCAGCACAAAAACCAAGAAACACATTTTTTTGATATATTTCTCAATTTTTGAGCCTCGGGAAGCGTGCAGTGGAGGCCGTACAACCCCCTAGACAAAAAAAAATTTGCCTTTTAGACCAACTTCTCAGAAATCAATGAAAAGAAGGGCGATCTTAGGGTTTTTGGCCGCTGCGAACATGATGGCTGTGTCCATTTGAGCCCAAAGTGTCCCAAAAAATTGGCTACCCCCAGATCTTGCAAAAAAAATGTCTGTGGAAACCCTTGCACTTGAAACTCATAGAGAGGCCATACCTTCAAATCATGAATAGGCAGCTACAGGTGTGGAGCTCTGATACCATGTTAGAATCCAAGATCACCTGCATGCAATCACCTATTACATGCAAAAGACATGAAGAACCAAAAACGATGTTCTGTAAACCTCTTAGTAAAAATGCATTAAGAGAATCGATTATTACAAAGTGATCAATCCTTATGAAGGAGATCAAGAAACCCTAAAAGGGAAACCCTAAATGAAACCCTAGTGTGCGCACTTAATAATTAATAATTAATTAATTATTAATGTGCCTAAGTTTAGCTTAAGTAATAAAGAGGAATAAGTGTCTTAATTAATTAATCAATGTGATGTAATTAATTAAGCATAATAACTTATTACTCTAACACCCTCCCCATTAAGATGAACTTAGGAAGAAGCTAAAACACTAGAATAAGATGCATGAAAGCAAAGATGGGTCCCGAAAAGTAGGCCTGATCAGGTACCCATTTACAAATGCAAGAAATAGGTAGAGAAGGAAAAACCCAGTGGGACAAAACCCCCCTACAATGTGATGACATGTTGCAAAGAAGCACTGGAAGAACTCTGTAGAGTAGCACTGGAACCGCAATCTGACAAGCAAGGAAAGATATCTCTATCTACAACTGAAACCAAAATCAGAATCAAAATAATGTGACAGCAGACCTGATGCCACGAAACACTCGAAAACTCCAAATGGGAGGAACCCTAGAATCTATGAATCAGCAAGCAATTATTGAATGATGTATTACCGAAAATGAAGTGCAAAGATGCAAGATGCACTCTCCCAACTGCCAAAACATCCAAGTAATTGCCAAACAACCTATTGGGCCAAATCTAGACTAACTGATAAACCTAGGATAGATACAGAAAAAGTGCATGGACAGCAACATATAGCTCCTTAATACCTTTCTAACACCGCAAACGAGGAAAAAATTGGACATCGTGGCAAAAAGTTATGAGCTCAGAAGTCCAAAAACAACATCTAACATAAAACAGCAATAAATATACTAAAACAGAAAATTATTGTAAAATAAACTACACCAAATGAAAGTGCTTGGAACCAGCTTTCCGGCGATATCCTATTTGCCTGATTTCAATACCGTATGCCCAAGTTATGGCCAAAAGAAAAAAACTGCTCTTTTAGAAAAAACTAGGGTTAGGATGGGCAAAGAGGGCCGGACGTCATCATGATGTCATGCTGATGTAAGAAAAATTTGAGCTTAAAATTGATGGCCGTCTGGCCGTCGCCGTGAAAATTCGCCTCCTCTAGAAAAAAGTCGGCCGTCGGAATATGCTAAATAGGAATCGGAATAATCGAAGTACAGCCCCGGAATATTCTAGAATCGCCAGTGGAATCCCCAAAGAATACTCTTTGGCTGGCGGCTGAATGCATGGCCCCTGGTCCTCCATATGACCAGGGGTTTTGGCAGAGAAGCTCGCGGGGCTGAGCCGGCCTGGCGGAGGAAGAAGGCGGCGCCACCGGCGGCAGTGGCAGGCCGGTGGCCACATGGTGGTAGAGATGATTTACATTGGGCGCGATGGCGCAAAAACCAAGAAATGCATTTTTTTGATATTTTTCTCAATTTTTGAGCCTTGGGAAGCGTGCAGGGGAGGCCGTACGGCCCCCTAGATAAAAAAATTGCCTTCTAGACCAACTTCTCATAAATCAACGAAACGAAGGGCGATCTTAGGGTTTTCGGCTGCTGCGAACACAATGGCGATGTCCATTTGAGCCCAAAGTGTCCCAAAAAATTGGCTACCCACAGATCTTGCAAAAAAAAATGCCTGTGGAAACCCTTGCACTTGAAACTCATAGAGAGGCCATATCTTCAAATCACGAACAGGCAACTACAGGTCTGGAGCTCTGATACCATGTTAGAATCCAAGATCACCTGCATGCAATCACCTATTACATGCAAAAGACATGAAGAACCGAAAATGATGTTCTGTAAACCTCTTAGTAAAAATGCATTAAGAGAATTGATTATTACAAAGTGATCAATCCTTATGAAGGAGATCAAGAAAACCTAAAAGGGAAACCCTAAATGAAACCCTAGTGTGCACACTTAATAATTAATAATTAATTAATTATTAATGTGCCTAAGTTTAGCTTAAGTAATAAAGAGGAATAAGTGACTTAATTAATTAATCAATGTGATGTAATTAATTAAGCATAATAACTTATTACTCTAACAAAAATGATGTCTTAGATCAATCACATGCTTCCTCAAATTAATTTTATCCTTTCAATGAAGTGTAAACGCCAGGTCAGCCAAACCTAATGAAAACACAAATAATCATTGATGTACACGCTTTGCAACTAGAAGATGACATGCATAAACCACAACACATTTCCTTAAGCATGAAAATACATCTTAGAATCTTCCAAATACATCCACAGAAAAACAA
This sequence comes from Sequoia sempervirens, assembly GCA_007258455.2. Taxonomy (NCBI): domain Eukaryota; kingdom Viridiplantae; phylum Streptophyta; class Pinopsida; order Cupressales; family Cupressaceae; genus Sequoia; species Sequoia sempervirens. The sequence continues at coordinate 263,770,299 of VDFB02000013.1, read as the reverse complement.
CAAACTTCAACTACTAAGCATCTTTCACCAGTCCATTTGAATTGTATAAAATTCAAACTGAACTACTGAAACATGAGTTCCATATCACCAATCTTCAAACCTCTTTGCCAGGGCACATAAAAGACCTTCACATGAAATATTCCAGAACTGGAAGATCTAAAACGAAACAAAGAAAAATTGCAGAGCAACAATATTTCTCCTAGTCCATGGAATACCAACTCTACTAAAATAGTTCACATACTGGTGAACATAACTTTCACGTACCATCATACCAGAAGCTAAAACTTAGAAGATATCACAACTAAATCACCATTATCAAACCTTTAGATCTGCACAAGAATAGGATCAACACAGGAGAAATGCATAGCATATATTAGAGCACATTCTAAACACTTTGTACATTTTGTTTTCTCTTCTTTACTTAATTTTCTTAAAAGCACTTGGAAACTTATCAAACCAACACATCTGCAACACTATAAAGATAGCTCCATGTACTGACAACATATCAATAGCATCTCAGATATGCATCTACAATGCACAACATACTAAACTATATTGACATCAGTGACAACATTAATGAAAACACCACCACGCTTGCTCATATCTGCAACAATATCCCCCTTTGTCATTGATGGCAACACATGATGTGAAAAACCATCAAACACAACATCATTATTCACAATACTAGAAGATTTTTTTTCATGTGACAAAGATACTCAATGGAAAAGATTAACAATTTTTATTACTCCCCATTCACAATACACTCATACTATAACAATGAAAACCATTTCTACTCCCCCTGTGGAGTAGACCCATTTATCAATCCAGATAAATGAAGAATTTGTGAATTCACTAGACTGATTCACCTTCATGTGCATCTAGTTCGAAGGGCCAATGACCCCCACATTTCCGTAAGATACTCAAAAGTATCCTTTTGAACAGCCTTAGTAAATATGTCTACAATTTGTTCCTTTTTTGTCACATACTCCAATCTAACCTCATTCTCCAACACTTTTTCTCTTATAAAATGATACTTGGTAGATATGTGTTTTGTTTTTGAAAGCATCACTAGGTTCTTTGAAATTTTTATTACACTTGTGTTGTCATAGAAAATTGAGATAGGCTCATAACATACCAGACCAATGTCTTTCAATGTCTGCTTTATCCATAAAACTTGTGTGCAGTAGGATGTTGTAGCAATGTATTCTGCTTGAACTGTGGATATTGAAACAGAGTCTTTCTTTTTTCTCAACCATGAAACTAATCTTCTAAAAAGAAAGAAAGTACTACCACTAGTACTCTTTTGGTCATCTACACATCTAACCTAATCAGCATTTGTATAATCACTCAGGGAGAAATCAATACTCTTAGGATAACATAGTACATAATTTTAATGATGTTACTTTTAGATATCTAAATATCCTCTTTACAACTACAGTGTGTGCCTCTTTAGGATCTACTTAGAATCTGGAAACTAAATACACTACATGCATAATGTCTGATCTGGTAGTAGTAAGGTATAGTAGTCCACCAATCATAGATCTATAATTTCTTTGATCAATCTTAGTAGATTCATCATCTTTGCTCAGTTTACATTTGGTTACCATATGAGTACAAATCAGTTTGGAATAATCCATCCCAAACTTCTTCAACAAATATTTTACATAAATTGTGAAATGAATATCCCTTTATCATTTTGATTCACTTGTAGACCAAGAAATAAATTCAATTCACCGATCATAGACATTTCAAATTATTTTGCATCTCTTTAACAAACTTTTTACACATACGTTCATTTCCACAAAAAATGATATCTTAACATAAACAACTACTATCAAAATTTTGTTACCTTACATTTTGAACTAAAGATTACTATCAGTAGAACCTTTACTGAATCCTTTCTTTGTCAAATATCTATCTTTTCTTGCATACCAAGCTCAAGGAGCTTGCTTCAGTCCATACAATGCCTTCTTCAACTTACAAACCATCTCTACATTTTTAGATAACTGAAACCCTTTAGGTTGCTTCATGTACACTTATTCCTCCAATTCACCATTCAAAAATTTTCATGTAACATCCATCTAATACACTTTGAAGTCTTTGTGAGTAGAAAAATCCAAAAACATCCTTATAGCTTCTATTTTGGTCATAGGGGAAAATGTTTCTTCAAAATCTATACATTTAACTTGTTAATATCCCTTGCATACCAGTCTTACCTTATTCCTTACGACTTTTCCATTTTCATTTAGCTTATTCTAGAACACCCATTTCGAACCAATCACATTTCTATTTACAGGTCTAGAGACAAGTTCCCATGTCTAATTCTTTTCTATCTATTGCAATTATTCTTTTATATCTATCATCCAAATCTCCTCTTCACATGCTTCATGTATAGATTTTGGTTCGATTTTAGATAATAGACACAAATTTACCTATACTGCAACTCTAATTCTTTTCTTCACACCTTCACTTTAATCTCCAATTATTTGATCCTCCAAATGATTCTCCTAAACATACTTAGGAGTTCTAATAGTAGGCTTTGGTTCATTTTATTCTTCTTCTTCTTCTTCTTCCACTTGTTTTTCTTTCTCTTATTATTCATTTTCTCCAATACACATTCGGTACATTTGATTCTTTCATCATGGTTCTAGTAGCTTCTTGTACTATCTTATTTTTCCTTACTACTTTGTTCTATTGAGGGGTCCTCACAGTAGAAAACTATCTTCTTATGCCATGTTGTTCACATAATGAATTAAATTCACAAGAGGTGAATTCTCCCCTTCTATCAAATCTCAAACACTTGATTTTCAAGTTTACTTCATTTTCCACTATTGCTTTGAATACCTTAAACCTATCCAGAGCCTAAGTCTTTTCTCTAAGAAAAGAAACCCATGCCATTTTAGTGTAATTATCAATAAGAAACATGGAATATATGTCACCATTCAGTCTTCTGATTCTAGTTGGACCATAGAGATTAGTATGAATCAACTCCAACATTCTGGTAGTAGAATGCTCTTTTCCCTTAAAGCTACATCTTGTATGTTTTCCCAATTGAAACTTCTACAAATAGCATAGACAGGTCTTGTGATTATAGGTAGTCATCAAACAATATCTTTTGCACTAATCTTGACCAAGTTATTAAAATCCACATGTCCCATTCTTCAATGCCATAACCAACTTTCATTGATTTGAGATACAAGGCAATGACTATGAATTCCTTTCAACTAGTAGATGTTTCCATGAGTTCTTCTTCCAGCATTAATCATATCTCCACTCTTGAATCCTTTTCTGATTTAACAGGTATTATTCTGAAACACAAGTTTAGAACAATTTCTACACATCTGACCAACACTCAGAAGGTTATGCCTCAAAACCTTCACATAATAAACATCATCAATACTATTTACTCCATCAAAACTAATTGTATCCTTCCCATAGATCTTTGCTCCTGAATCATCACCAAACATATCTAAACCATCATCATATTTTTCAAGTTAGTTAACTTACTCTTATCTCTAGTCATGTGATTAGGACATCCACTATCAATTACCCAATAGTCTTCATCCTATCTTGCATGAAAAGTAGTGTCCCAAAGTACCTTCCATCCTATTTCTCTTACTCTTTGAAGCCTTCTTGCTTACACATTTTCCAAGATTAGTGGATACAAATTTACTTTCCAAAGCTAAGAATAAGCCTTCACTATCATCAACCTCATTTTTAGATTCATCACCAAAAAAAATTGTGTCTTTAACATAGTACAACATCTTATATTTCTTATCCTTCCTATCCTTATCCTTATAATCATTTTTCTTCTTATCCACAACTCTATTCATACATCTTGAAGCATAATTACCAATATTACCACAACTAAAACATTTAAAGGGCAACATACCTTTATACTTTTTGGTTCCTTTCTTCAGCTTCCTAGTGAAGTTTGCTTTAAACTCATCAACACCATCACTATCCAGTTACTTTTCAATCTTCAATGCCTTGAATGTCATTCTTGTGTTTTCTTCTATCTTGTCTTCTTTCCAAAACTTTCTCATCTCAAATGCTTACAAGGTTTCAAACAACTGTTCCAATGTGTAAGTCTTAGGATTATATACTTCTTCAATGGCTAAGATCTTATCACTGTAGCACTTCGGTAAGGTTATCAAGATCTTATCAATTATATCTTCATCTAATAGTTTTCCTCCTTGGTTTCTAACTTCATTTGTAGTTAGTTCAACTCTCTGAGAGAAACTTGTAAACTCTTCACCTTCTTCCATCTTTAGATTCAAAAAATTTTGCTTCGCTTCCAACTTCTTTGTCAATTTCACTCTTTCATTTCCTTCATACATATCCTCCAACTTCTTCCATACTTCATATGTAGTTTCAAAAGAAGAAACCTTTTCCCACTCATTTTTAAATAAACCACTACGAATAGCATACTTCATCTTTTCATTTTCTTCATAAGCACAAATCTCATCTGCAATAGTAAGACCATGGGATAGAGGTGTATACTTTGTCTCAATAGCCTTCTAGGTCTTAAAACCAAAGGAGATGATATATCCTTTCATCTTTCCCTTCAAGTCATTATAGTCAATTGCATCAAACATAGCCATCACCAACTTATGTACCATCAGATCTTCCTTGAGCGGTTAAGCTCAACAATAAGGAACCAAAGCTTTGATACCAATTGTTAAATAGGCACATAACTACTGAGAGGGGGGTGAATCAACTATCACACAATTAAAACTTAAAACTTCAACACTTATTAATTTGACAACCACACTATTATGTTATTAAGTAAGAGCATGAAAAATAAATAATAGAATGTGAATCAACAAAATGAACACCAAATTTTTACATGGAAATCCCAAAGAGGGAAAAACCATGGTGAAGGTTAACTCACAATATAAAATATTATAAAACAAAGGCTCACTACCAATGGCTCATTACCTAGAAGAGGACTCACTGTCCAAATACAAAGGCTTACTACCTACAGAAAGGACTCACTATCCAACAGGGAGGCTCACTACCTATAGAAAGGACTCACTGTCTAATAAGGAGGCTCACTACCTATAGATATAAAAGAGAACAAAATATCCACAATAACAATTAATGCACATTCGTAGGATTGCAGAAACCTTCAGCTCATTGCTTTCAACACACTGAAAAACTGCTATTACAAGTTCTCACACACACACACTTCTGTTCTTATGATTTGTGGCTCACTTTTGTCACTTTACATCACACTATCATACAACTCTTCCCACTTCAAATTTTTTTTATACCATCCTCAACCTTAGAAACTTTCCCAAAGGTCGGCCACAAATACCTTAATTCATAAATTTAAAATAGGCCAGCAACTCAAAATTCCAGTGGTGGAAAGCAATAAGATTGGAAAAATAAAACATTTCACCAAGACCCAAAAAAAGATGTCTCAAATCAATCACATGCTTCCTCAAATTAATTTTATTCTTCAAAGTGTACAAACTAAGTCAGCCAAACCTAATGAAAACACAAATAATCATTGATGTACACACTTCCCAACTAGAAGATGACATGCAAATGCCACAACAAGCTTCCTTAAGCACAAGAATACATCTGCAGCAAAACAACAAACTTCAACTACTTAACATATTTCACCAGTCAATCCAGACTATATAAACTTCACAATGAACTACTGAAAGATTACTTTTGGATCACTAATCTTCAAACCTCTTTGCCAGGGCACAAAAATGACATTCACAAGACATATTCCAAAATTGCAAGATCTTAAATGAAATAGAGAAAAATTGCAGAGCAACAATATTTATCCTAGTCCACAAAATACCAACTCTACCAGAATAGTTCACATACCGGTGAACGTAACTTTCATATACTATCACACCAGAACCTAAAACTCAAGAGATATCACCACTAAATCACCATTATGAAACCTTAAGGTCTGCACAAACATAGGATCAACACCTGAGAAATGTAGAGCACGTACCAGAGGACATTCTCAACACTTTCACCATTTTTTTTTCTCTTCTTTATTTAATTTTCTCAAAAGAACTTGGAAACTTATGAAATCAACATATCTATAACACTATAAAGATAGCTCCATCTACTCACAACATCTTAGCAACATCTCATCCATACATGTATAATCTACAACATAACATATTCAGCTATGTTGACATCAATGACAACATTAATGAGAACACCACCAAGCTTACTCATTTCTGCAATAACGGACCCCTTGCATTTGCATCATGACACATGAAATGCATGAAAAAAAAATCTGAATGCGCCTTTTATGAATGCATATGCATCATGATGCATTCATTGACTTAACTTTAAACCCTAAAAAAGCACAAAAAATGAGAAAACTACAAGGTGGGTATGAGGTACTTACCGGTGGCTCTACATCCTCTGTCCATCAAAAGGTCCACATGATGTATCCATGATGCTCAATTACTGGAATCACCATCTTTGCCCAGGGAATTCTCTCTCCGCGTTCCCAAATTTCCAAAGGTAAAAGTGAAAATGAATTAGCATTTCACCCAATTTGAACCTATTTATAGAGTAAAAGTCATATTTTTTGAAAAATTTATTACTAGAGGCTCATTTGGCCAACTTTGATCAACCTTGTGACTACCTTAAACATGTCACCAATTGCACCACTAATTTTTTGATCATCAAATTGACTTATCAGGAGACTTTCAAAAAATTTCTAGTGTTGGGCCAAAATTTGAAAATTTTCTCGAGGGGGCATGGATACTTTGTACCTTCACTGGGGCATGTTTTTGATCGAGTTTTCTTTGTCACACTATGACATGCTGCATTATGACAGAGAGGGGAAAAATGTAAACACATAAAATTGACCTAGGCCTGCAAGTTTTATTTTTCTCTATATTTCTTCCTAGCATAACTAAAATACTTAATTATGTCCTATAGTCCAATTCAACTATTAATTAGATAATTCTTAAATATTTAATTAATTCATGTCTTTTATTCCTCCTTACTATTTAATGTGTCACTAATTTTCTAATCTCTTTCAATATTTAAATAAATTCATAAATTTAATTAATTATAACGTATCCACTATTTCTTCCTGATTATTTAAATAAATAAATATTATTTATTTATTTAAATACATCATTAATATCTTATGTCCTCTTATAATTAACTAAATTCTTTAATTTATTTAATTATTGTCCACCTTAGCCTTTTCGTAATTTTAAATAAAATCATTTATTTACAATTATCCTACTTTCTATTTTCTTTCTTGAAGTAAATAATTTAAATTAATTATTTACTCTCACCTGGTCTCACTTTTGAATTAAATTAATTTTTAATTTAAAAGGATAACTTTCCTCCATAACTCAAATAATTTCTATTATTATTTTATTTTTCTAGCTTTTTCTTTTTTTTGTGTCATTCTTATCTCCTTATCACATGGAACCTTGTCCATTGATTTAATTTTTCTAAAATCAAATCTCGACCCTTCATTTCAAATTTTATACTAATGATTCCCTAACCCTAATTGTGGGTTATCACATTTAATCTCAACCATTGATCTTATGGAATTTCTCATCTAACAATCTAGGCCATTCACCTAAAATTGAATTTTCTTTAAAATGGCAATTGTGGCCTCATTTGACACAGTTCATACATCTCTTATCTTGGATTCTTGATTTCATAGGCTATTTTCTACATACTTTAGGCTTGCTTCATACTTGCATACTTGCATTTTGAGGCTTTTTGATAGAATCCTTCAACATTTTCTTTCGACATTGTCATAGTCATAGGTTACTCATCACAAATCTAAAGGGAAACATCAACTTGCAACAAATAAAGATGGTACAATGAAGGTGATTCATGGAGGTTTAAGACATTTGGTGAGATCTTTCTTTGTTTTCAATGCTTTTACTCCTTTTTTCTTTATTTCTTTTCTTAGGATTAGTTTGTTTATGCTTATAATGCTAACCTCGTAATGTTCCTTAAGTTACAGGAACATCAAACCTAACCAACCTTCAACCATATCCCTCAACCCTTAATCCATACCTCCCTCTCTACTCCAATCCCTTGACCCTATACCATCAACCCTGTAATGAGCCTTGTTCAAACTGACCTTAAAATCTTCAAATGGAAGCCTTGTAATTTTGTCAAACACTTTGTATGCAAAGTGCTTACTTGTTGAGTTTTTGTTTCAGACTGATGGTTCTTATGAATTATGATAATGGAATGCTTCAAATTATTATAAATCAATGCAAGAAAGCTAACACTCTATTCTAGATGTAAGAATGACTTCTTTTTGTTATTTTCAATTCATAAGGATGAATTTGCTAAGCATACTAATCACCTACAACCATTTGACATTTTTTCAAATAGTTGGCATACATCTCAAACTAAATTATATATAGATATAATTTCTTGCTAATAAAAATGATTCAATCAACCTCTTATTTCTCCTTGCTTGCTAATGTATGAACATTACAATATTCATTCAAAAAGGCCAAGACTCTTGGCTCTTACAATAGCTATGTCTGAAGATCAGTATGAAACTATGGCTGATAACAATAGCATTCAATATGCAATATAATGATAGAAATAAATCAAGGAACCTGGAAGGAGTGTGGCACCCTTGAAGTTGGGTGACATATCAAACAACTCTTAATTGAATGGTTGAAGAAATGTGTGGAAAACCAACTTTTCCCCAAATCACCCCTATTCTGATCTAATATTGAAAATAAATAATATGCAATGAATTCCAGCTCCTTTAGTCTCCAAAAATCATTGCCATGCTCCTAGGATGAGAGATTACCAAGCCTCAACAGGATTTCATGCAAAAAACAAGGCTCCACCATCAAATTTGTCCCTCCAATGGCATCAAAAGGTTGACTAAAAATATCTTATTTTTGTTATCAGATTTCTTCACCAATATAATCTGCTTCTCAAACCAAGATGATGAAGGAAAATTGATGCCAATGATGAAGAACAAAAACACCAAATGAAAGCTATAATCGCCAATGCAAAAAGATCCACAAAAAAATCCAAAACTATTTCTCAAAATTGTCCAATGGCCACAAATTTTGCTCCACCTAAGATGATTGAAATATCACCTCCAAAATGCAATGCTTCAGAATATATGGCACTCCCTCAGTTATGCTATCGATGGGAATGATCGTTCCCAAATACCCTTGCTACAGAAACTCAACCTCCACAATGGATGTCAATATGATAAGCAAATAACTAGATGATCACAATGGTAGTCCACACCCTATTTTATACTTTTTATTTCCTTCATTTGGGAAGCTTCTAGAAACATCATAATATTTTATTATTATTTCCCTTTCATATATTATATTTGTACTTTATAATAAAATAATAAATTATAATCATAATGTACAAATATAACATCATTTTATAACACAAGCTTTCTAAAAATAGAAGCATTCTATTAAATAATTAGAAAACCTCCAAATATATTGAAACTTCCCTAAAAAGCCAACTTACAACTAAGTAACTGTTGAGAAGACCCTCTAATCATGCCCTATTAGCCTATGAGGGTCACTAATAAGCTAATCATGTTGATAACACAATGTCAGCTAGAAGGGGACATTATAGTCCGCCCTTCCTGAAATTGCTCATCCCCAAACAATCTCAAATTTGGAGGTTTCAGAATCTCCTCACTTTCCCAAGTCACTAGTAGAATTTGGCAAATAAATGACTACGCGACTAAAAGTTTTAGTCACATGACTAAAACTTTTAGTCATAACAACTAAAAATGACTAAATTCTACTAATTTTTTGTAATACAACTATAATGACTAAATAAATGACTACTTTGAATTTTAAAATATAAGTATAACATTAAATAATGATAGCATAAATTTTTTAAAAATACTATTTGATTAATTTAAATTTAAAAATAAATTAAAAATATAAGTTCTGAAAAATTAATAAATTTATATAATATTAATTTAAAATAATAAACATTCACATGAGTTTATTAAATTTAAAAAGATTAACTATAGTTAAAAAAAAGTTAAGACACTAATCGATTAAAAGAAAGACCTTGTATTTCTATTAAACTATTAAGACTAAATATTAAAATGAAATTAAATGATTTAATTTTTTTATTTAAAAAAACAACTATTAAAAAATTCCTTTCAATAAACTTTAAATAAGACTTTCTAAAGTAAGAAAACTTTCATGTGTTTGAAAACTTAAAAGGAACGAATCTTTTAGTTTTCTTAAAAGGATTTTGATTAAAATGGGCGGGGGCTTAAGATTTCAAAATGAAAAAATGGGCGCACTTTTATTGGTAAAAGAGTAGGCTAAAGATAAATAGAACGGATGTAGGGGAGGTGCGAGCTACTAAATGACATGAGCGGTAACAGATGTGTTTTGTGGTAATAACCTTTCTTCACTTACGAGTTACAATGCATGTTTTAGATTTTTCCAAAAGCTCAACCTGTTTAAGCTTTACCATTTTACCGCAGGAACTTCTTCTAAGAAATTGTGGGCAATTTTTACTTGGGTTTGAATGTAATTTATGGCCTTAATTGTAATGCCATTTTTCTTTGCAAGTTATTCCATGCAAGCAATTTGATTAGAAAAATCCTCAAGTTGAAAGAATTTTTCTTTAGATCGTGAATTTTAAAATTTCTGAAGTTTAATGGTTTCTAAATTGACTATACTTGCATCTAATTTAATTTCTACTTCTGTTCTTTGTAGCTTGAGCTTGGTGAATCAAGTAGATTCACTCACCTGCAACCATGTATTGGGATAAAGGAATATGGGAGGCACCATACATTAAAGATAAAAAGATATGCTGGTTGGGATTCAACGCAGGAGGGCGATGTTTTTATTTTCCAATCTGAAGACAAAAGAGGGAAAAATCAAGGTCATGGCCTGAGGTTTGAGAGAAGTGGTTTGTGGAAATGATGGTAGGGAGAAATGGCGCCAGTGCAAGGAAGAATAAACGGTGCAGCCTAAAAAGAAAGAGACACCGTCCATGTAGAGACAGAGTCTATTCTCATCCACAACCTGTGTAAAATGTTACGCGCCATAACAGAGGGAAGGGGTTTAGCTAAAGGCCAAAAGATCACTGCAATTTTTCCTTGTATTTTTTCCAATCTTGATTCTTTGACTCCATTTTAGACTTTAGGTAATTTCTGATATTACTTTTCAAACCCTCTCTAAACATTCCATATGTTTTAAGCAAGGCATTTGATTTATATATTTATTCAAAATTGTTTTGTTTACCATTGATTGTTATCAACTGATGTTCCATGTACTCTTAATTAAAACCCCTTCCTTCCAATCTTTTATAATTTTCACTACCATTTATAAATATATTCTCAAACTATTCTTTATGCTTATTTTTCTTAACAATAATTTTATTCATATTATTTTTGTGAAATTTCTTACCATCCCATTTTCTTTTTCATATTTTAAAGTTTCATAATTTTTTTAAAAATATAACAAATTTTGAGTTTTTTGATTGTGGAAAAATATAGAGCAAGGAGAAAATGCAAATCCAATACCTTCTAGATGCATTTACAATCAACCCCATGTGCAACAATGGCATCATGGAGATATGCATTCACACAGATGGACTTTTAGCTTTAGTTTTAGTTTTTTTCAATTTTAAAAGCATAATAAATCGGCAGTTTGCATACTACTAAAGATTTTGCCTTCAAAACTCTATGTATAGAGTTCTTTGTAACATATTTTATATACATTTTGAATATAAACAGTGAATTATTTTCAATCCTTTGAGTATATTGGTTGAAGTTTTATGATTATTTCAATTTATGAATGACTAAATAAATGACTACCATAATTAAATAAATGACTAACAATAACTAAATAAATGACTAACAATGACTATAATGACTAAAATGACTACAATGATTAAATAAATGGCTACCATGACTAAATAAATGGCTACCATGACTAAATAAATGACCAGTTAACAACAATCAATGACTAAACTAACAATTAAACCAATGACTAAATCAATGATTAGATAAATGACTAAAATAGTTTAATCATAAATTTGGTCGTGTTATAAATGACCGGCAATAAACTACTAATGGTCATGTGACCAAAATTAGTCATTTATATGCAATTTTTAGTAGTTTATTTAGTCATATATTGTTGTTTTTGTATTAGTGAGTAGCATCCTCAACTGGCAAGTCCCTCCATTTAATTAAGTACTCCCTAATGACCCATCTTCACAAAGTCCTCTATCTAACATCTAGGATGGCCTTGGGCACCAAAATCAATTTCCCCTCATCATCCAGGGATGGAAAAGTCACGGAAGGAACCACATGATGTCCTAGGTAGTGCCTTCTTGAGGAATGACACATGAGAGACATTGTGTACTTTGCTATCGGCTAGAAACTCCAACTCATACGCCACCTCACCTATTCTCCTGATAACTCTAAAAGTTCCATAGTAGTGTGGCTTAAGCTTTTCAGCACCGATCCTCTTAAGAGAAGACTGTCTATGTGGCTGCAACATCAAATACACCATGTTACCAACCTCAAACAAGCGCTCAACTCATCTTTGATCTACATACTATTTTTGTTGGTTTTGTGCCTTCTGAATATTCTCACACAAAGCTCACATGATGTCTTGATTCTCTTGTAATAGATGTCCAGCACTAGGCACTCAGTTATCTCCAAGCAACAAATCTAGAAAGGTTGGCGTATCATACCCATATAGTGCCATGAATGGGGTCATCTGAATGGAAAGATGGTAAGTGGTATTGTAGCAGTACTCACATAAATACAACCACTTAACCCAACCCTTTTGTTGTCCTGCTATGTAATTTTTGAGGTATCTTTCCACCCACTTGTTCACAATCTTTGTCTATCCATTGGTCTGCGGGTGGTAATTGGTACTTGGAGTGAGCTCTGTCCCACACAACTTGAATAATTCATGCCAAAAATGGCTCATGAATCAACTATCCCTATCACTGATGATGCTCTGAGGTAACCCATGCAACCTAAGTACCTCACGAAAAAATAGCTCTACCACCTGGGCTGCTTTGTATATAGTTGTGATTAGAAAGAAGTGAGCATACTTAGTCAAATGATCAACAACCACATATATGCAATCCCTGCCTTGGGCTCTAGGTAAACTACTAATGAATTCCATAGATAGGTACTCCCACTTCCTATCAGTAATCGGAAGTGGCTGGAGTAAACCTAAAGGGTAGGTGTGCTCTTGTTTATTTTGTTGGAAAAAAAGACACTCTCTGACATATCGTAGAACATCTTATTTGAGGCCCCTCCAAGTGAACCTCTCCCGAATCTGTTTGTAGGTCTTGAAATACCCAAGATGTCCCACCATGGGTATATCATGAAAGGTCCTCAAAATAGTATTTTTCATTCTCGATCCTAGAGTCAAATAAATCCTCCATTTGTAAATGATTAAATCATTTACAACTATATATCTGTCATCCTATACTGACCCCTTAATAACACCTACAACCCAACTATCCTTGGCATACTTTGCCACTATCAAATTTCTCCAATCATCTTCTATCCTAGCCATAGAACTCAAGTGGGGACATCAAGATAGTGCATTAGCAACCACATTTTGTGTTCCCTTGATAAAGGAGATGTCAAAATCATATGATTGTAGCTTGCTAACCCACTTTTTCTATCAATCATTAAGGTATCTCCGCCCCAAGAAGTATCTAAAGCTATTATGATCTATTTTACCACAAACTTACTACCCACCAAGTACTGTCTGAATTTGGCCAAGGCATGCATAATGACCAACATCTCCTTATCATATATGGTATAACCCTTCACTGAGCCACATAACTTTTGACTCTCATAAGCAATCAAATGCTTTTCCTGCATAACGACTACACCTATCCCTTTACCCGATGCATCACACTGTAGCTCAAAGGGTTTGGAGAAATATGGCAATGAAAGTACTTGACAAGAAGTCATGATTAGTTTGAACATCTCAAAGCAATCTTGCACCTCAGGAGTCCAAACAAATTCCCCTTTCTTCATCAAATCCATGAGTGGTGTTGCATGCCATGAATATCCATTGAAAAATCCACGGTAAAAACCACAGAGTCCCAAAAACCCTCTAAGCTAAGTAAGGTTCTCTAGAGTAGGCCACTCAACTATAGCCTTGATCTTCTCGGGATCCATACGCACTTCCTCTACATTGATGATGTGACCAAGATACAATAATTTTGTCATTCCCAAGTCACACTTGGATTCCTTAGCATACAAGGACTCCTCTCCAAGAATACCAAACACTGTGTCAAGATGAGCAATGTGATCCTCCCACGTTTTTTTGTACACCAAAATATCATCAAAGAATACCAGCACAAACCCCTGCAACTGCGAATGGAAGACCCTATTCATCAGGGACTAGAATGTCGCAAGTGCATTGGTTAGACTAAATGGCATAACCACAAACTCAAAATTCCCACAATGACACTAGAAGGCTATCTTCTCAATGTCCTACTCTTTGACCCGAATCTAATGATATCGTGATCTTAAGTCAATCTTTGAAAAATATTTAGCACCATGCAACTCGTCTATCAGCTCATCAATCCTGGGTATGGGATACATATTTTTGATAGTTCTCTTATTCAACAATATGTAGTCAATACACATTCATAAAGTACCATCCTTTCTTTAACCAATACCACAGATGATGCAAAAGGTGGCTTAGTAGGTCTGATATGCCCCATAGTAAGCAACTCCTTGATTGTCTTTTCTATCTCGTCCTTAAGCCGCTTGGGGTGCCTATATGGAGTCACTATCATAGGCTTGGCACCCTCCTCCATCTCAATGATATGCTCAATACCTCTATCTAGAGGTCTATCTAGAGGAATCTCACTGAATACCTTCATGTGCTTAATCCTCAACTCCTAAATGTTTGGGTGATATTTTGGTTTTAGCTGCTCCCCTTGAGTAGGCATTAACACACACTCAACTACCCATTCCACCATATCATGTCTCATGAGTCTCTCCATCCTCCTAAATGTAATCATCCTAAAACTAGAGTCGTGGATTGCCTTAAGTACGTGAGTCTTCCCGTCAAATTGGAATGACATCTCCATCTCTTTAAGATCAAGGGTGAATTTCCCAATATTGTGTAACCTTCTCATGCCAAGTACCATATCTGTGTCACCCATATTTACCACATAGAAGTCTTCCTTGAACTCATAATTGTTCAAGTGCATAGGTAAAGTTGGAATCATCCTCTCGCACTTAAGGGTATATCCATTTGCAACCTTGACCCTTATTCCCTCAAATTCTTTTGTTTTAATTCCATGCTTCTCAACAAGTTAGGCATCAATGAAATTGCGTGTGGCTCTAGTATCTAGGAGGGTGATGATTTTTTGTCCTGGAAAAACCCCTCTCATCCAAAATGATCCTTCCTACTAGATGCTAGTGAGATGGGCATCATGTCACCTTATTGTCCTTTCTTTTTCCTCTTCATCACCATGGTTCTCTTCCTCATGCTGTGCTCCTGAATCCTCTAATTTTGATTGCTGATTTGATCTCTCTGATTCAAAATCCTCATAGTAAACCCACATTTCCCTATTGGATTTTCCCTTCAGTATCAAAGGACAATCATGATTTGAATCATAGGGCCCCTTGTAGTAAAAACACAACTTCTTTTTACGTAAGTCATTTAGTGTCTCTCGATCAAGTGGTGTTGTTGATTTTCCCTTATATTTTGGTTTGTTCTTCTTCTTGGGAAAATATTTGTTATCCCAATATGAAGAGGATCCCTTCGATGAGAACTTCCTTTGTGGGGCTACAAGTTTCATGCTCCTTTCCTTCTTCATTGCTTCTTGCAGTATTGGCAGAGTGAAGGATTTCAGCCACCCCTTCAATGGTTCCATCAAAACCTCATTGAATAAAACTACTAGCCTCCTTCATTGATATTAAGTACCATCACTGAAAGCCTCTAGAAATCTGCAACATATGCTTCTAAATATCCATGTTGTTTCAATTATGCCAACTCTCTAAATGTTACCTCAGGATCCTTGTTGTCAAACTTGTCTATCAATCTATTAGTGAACTCTTCATAGGTGCTGATCAGATTATGGGCAAGAGTGACCAATCCATGGTACCACCATTTGTGAGCAACTCCCTCCAAATGGAGTGTAGAAAATTTGATGGCATCTTCCTCAAGCATTAGTCTCAAATATAGATAATTATCAAGCTTCTGGACCCAAGAACTAGTCGTACATTCACCACTCCCATCAAAATGTGCCAATGTAACCTTCCCAAGAGATTTTTGGAAATACATTCTTGGAAACAAGGGAAGATGATGGTCATTTCTTCCTCCATTCCTTGTATTTCTTTGATTCATGAATTGATTAAAGGTCCACTACTCTCTGAGATTGGGTGGTAATGTAGAATAATCCACATATGCTTACCTAGCATCATCTATAAAAGGAACTACATTCTCTACTTGTTGTTCTTCTCTTGGTGTGAAAGCAAGAAAGAGAGGTCTAGAGGACGATCCTCTAGTGGTAGTGGCTCTGTCTCTTCAATGAACCTTTGTATTGTTGCCATTCACCCCATTGTTCTCTCCTGTGTGATTGTTGTGGACTTGATTATGATTCGGGACTACTCGTTTGTCCATTCTGGCTAGCAAGTGTGACATCATATCAATCATTCCATCAAACTTCTTTTCCATCTAATCATCTTTTTCCTCTCTGCTCCATATGTTACTTTCTGCCATGGTTTCCTCTGTTTCTTCTACTGCTTTGTTTGTCTGTCTTAAAACCTCTAAAAAAGTGTCTACCTCAAGATGTTGTGGAAATTGAAAAGGTTTATTTCTTGCTTGACTTCTAGTGTATGGTCGTTCACTCATCTGATAGTTGAATTAAACCCTCATAGGATGGCAAGACCTTGGCTCTGATACCACTGTAATGAGCCTTGCTCAAACTGAGCTTAAACTCTTCAAATTGCAACATTGTAATTTTGTCAAACACTTTGTATGCAAAGTGCTTACTTACTGGGTTTGTGTTTCAGACTGGCATTTCTTTTGAATTATGATAATGGAATGCTTCAAATGCTTATAAATCAATGCAAGAAAGCTAACACTCTATTCTAGATGCAAGAATGACTTCTTTTTGTTATTTTCAATGCATAAGGATGAATTTGCTAAGCATACTAATCACCTACAACCATTTGACATTTTGTCAAATAGTTGGCATACATCTCAAACTAAATTATATATAGATTGAATCAACCTCTTATTTCTCCTTGCTTGCTAATGTATGAACATTACAATATTTATCCAAAAAGGCCAAGAATCTTGGCTCTTACAATAGCTATGTCTTAAGATCAATATGAAACTATGGATGATAACAATAGCATTCAAATTCTATGAAACTATGGCTGAAATTATAGAGGATAACTAGGATGGGAGCGCTGGGCGGGAACAGGGGTGAGGGAGGTGATTCAAATTCTGCAGATGAAGGAGGGGATGATTCTGATGATGACGCTGAGGATCCTGATCTGGTGTTGGCTTCTCTTCCTCCTTTGGCATGACCGTTTGGGTCTTGGGAAGTCTTTCTCTCAGGCTTCATGGTGTGGAGGTGTCGGCGTGCGATGATTGATGTTTCTTTCTTGTCTGTTGCCATTGTCTGGAGTTGGTCTACTGTGGCTAGAGCTGGTGCCTTGCGGGGTGCGGAGGATGTCTTGGTTCCTCCCTTGGTGGCATCTCCTTCTATTACTAACTTCTTTGTTGCCTATGATGTGTGGTTTCTTGGCTCTCCTTCTTGGAGGCTGTTCTTGGTGGGGTTTGGGTGCAGATTGCCCTACCTATACCTTTTGTGGGTGTCATCCATTTGGTGGGTTGGTGGTGGGGTCTTCTTTGAAGAAGTGTGGTTTAAGATTAGGCCAATCTTTTCCCCTACTCGGTGTAGTAGGAGGGCTTGGGGTCTCTTCATGTCGGCTTGGTCTTGTTCCTGCTTCTTTTTGGTTGTTCCTCACTCCTGCCTATGGTGTGTTCGGTGCCTATTTCTTGGGGCCTCTCTTTTTTGGTTTGTTCTGGTTCATTCTTTTCCCCTCTTCGTGGTTTGGTGGTGTTTCCCGTTGGAAGATTGCAAGGAGTTTTGGCCCCTCTCTAGCCCTGACTGGCATGTCAGTGTTGCTTGGTGTTCTCTCTTGCTGGGTCTTCTCTTTACTACTCTGCTATGTGGGAACCCCTATTCCTCTTGGGGTTTGCTTGTTCCTGAGAATTTTGAGATTGAGTATCTATTTTTGTTTGGGGTCAGGTCTTTGCATTATGTGATTTAGGTTCTCCTCTCCTCAAACCTCAATTTTTTTTCTAATCTTTTGGGAGAGGTTCTTGGATCCTTGGCATTGTTCAAAGTGTTTCCTTCTGTGCATCTTTGGGTCACTCTAGCCCTTCCTATGGAGGTGGTCTTATCTCCTATTAAGGGGGAGATGGATGTGGTTGGTCATGACCTCTCTCCTATAGAGGTGGAGCGGGATGCTTTCATGCACGCATGGAAGAAATGTTGGGGGGCTGATTATGCCTTGTTTTGTGATAGCAAGAAAGTTGAGGCTGGCCTACATGCTGCTTTCTTTTCTTCATCTTCTATTGAGGTGGAGATTTTGAAAAAAGAGCTGATCTTTTTGGAGTTCTATCTAAAGGATAAGGGGTGCTGAAGTCACCATGATATGGTTGAGCTTGGGACTCTCTCCTATAGAGGTGGAGAGAACATATGGTCTTTGAAGGCAACTATTGTTTCCCTACGCACTTGCAGTTACCTTTCCTATATTGGTAGAAAGTGTGGTCTATAGTGGGTTGTTGGCCCTGTCAAAACCAATGAGTGTTACACTCTTGTAGTTTCATAGGTCTTGTTTGGGCTGCCCGCTGGATTTTAGCTGGGTGTTGGCTTGCTATCTCCCTGTGTTGCTACTGGTTGTTTCTGTTCCTATCTTTCAGGCAGCTTGTTCTTCTTGGTGTGGGTTTTGGGTCCCCTTAAAACCTAAAGGTTTTAGGTCCTTTCAAAACCTATTGTAAATGGTTTCGGGTCCATTCAAAACTTGTTTTTCCTTTTATCTAAAACAATAGCATTCAATATGAAATATAATTATGGAAATAAATCAAGGAACCTGGAAGGAGTGTGGCGCCCTTGAATCTGGGTGACATATCAAACAACTTTCAATCGAATGGCTGAAGAAATGTCTGGCAAACCAGCTTTTCCCAAAATCGCCCCTGTTCTGATCTAATATTGAAAATAAATAATATACAATGAATTCCATCTCCTTTAGTCTCCAAAAATCATTTCCATGCTCCTAGGATGAGGGCGTACCAAGCCTCAAATTCAATGCAAATAAAAGGCTCCACCATCAAATTCGTCCCTCCAATGGCGTTAAAAGGTTGACTAAAAATATCTTATTTTTATTATCAGATTTCTTCACCAATATAATCTACTTCTCAAACCAAGATGATGAAGGAAAATTGATGCCAATGATGAAGAGCCAAAACACCAATTGAAAGCTATAATCTCCAATGCAAAATTCTCCACAAAGAACTCCAAAACTATTTCTCAAAATTGGCCAATGGCCACAAATTTTGCTCTAGTTGAGATAAATTAAATATCACCTCCAAAATGCAACCCTTAAGAAGATATTGCACTCCCTTAGTTATGCTATTGATGGTAATGATCGTTCCCAAAGACCCTTGCTTCAGAAACTCAAGCTCCACAATGGATGTCAATATCATAAGCAAATAACTAGATGATCACAAAGGTAGCCCACACCCTATTTTATACTTTTTCTTTCCTTCATTTGGGAAGCTTCTAGAAACATCATAATATTTTATTATTATTTTCATTTCATATATTATATTTGCACTTTATAATAAAATAATAAATTATAATCATAAAGTACAAATATAACATCATTTAATAACATGAGGTTTCTAAAAATAGAAACTTTCTATTAAATCATTAGAAAACCTCCAAATATATCGAAACTTCACCAGAAAGCCAATTGCCAACTGAGTAACTACTGAGAATACCCTCTAATCATGCCCTATTAGCCTACAAGGGTCGTTGATAGGCTAATCATGTTGATAACACAATGTCTGCTAGAAGGGGACATTACAAACCCTAATCCCTATACCCTATACCCTCAACCCAATACCCTAAACCCTAAATCATTAAACCCTATACATCCCTCTACCCTCAACCCAATACCCTCTACCCTAGTTGACCCTAATCCCTCAACCGTTAAACCTAAGTAAAATCTCTACCCTAATCCATCAACCATCAATCCTTAGTCCCTCAACCCTTAAACTCTCAAGTACCCTCTACCCTGTAGCCTCAACAATCAAGTACCCTTAAACCCTAATCCCTCAACCCCTATACCCGCTACCATATACATTGGACCCTCAACCCTAATCCTTGAACCATATACCATCAACCCTCTAACCTCTATCATTTGCTCTATACATTAAACCACCCTTAATGCTCAATTCTCAACCCTCAACCCTTAATCCCTCAACCCTCAACCCTTAATCTAGATAAAGTACTATGGTAAAGGAAAAATTTGCTTTCTTTATGATTATCTAGAGGAATAAATGAGTATATACAAAGGGAATGTTGGTGACAATATGGATCTTGTCACACAAATTATTGTATTTTATGTTAAATACAATGAAAAATCAAAGATAGTAGATCTTCTGATGCAAGTGAAATGTAGGAAAGGAATTGAAGGCTAGTGAATATTGGGGAAGGATTAATTTTCCTAACAACCTTAATCCCTACTAGATCAGAACAATTAGGTGCTAAAACAAGCTCTAAAGTAGGTGCTAAAATAGGCATTACATCAGTTGCTAATAGAGGCACAAACATAGACATTAATCTAGTTCGTAATTTAGGTGTTAATCTAGATGCTATCATAGGCATTAATTTTAGTGCTAATATTGGCATTAATTTTAGTGTTAATATGGGTGCTACGCTAGGTGTTAATTTTGGTGCTAATCTTAGTGCTAATTTAGCACTAATTTGTTCTAAATTAGCACATGCTTGTCCTAGTTGGCACAAGAAATGCCATAAATAGCACCATCCCGAAAAATAGCACTGACTTTTCCAAAAAAATGGAGAAAAATACAATAAAACAGTGGGTGGAAGCAAAAAAATGGAGGAAAAAAGTGAGCTAATCACAAGGATTTATTGAAGTGTATAAATCCAACTATGAAGGATTCCTTCATTGAGATTATATTGAACATAATTTCTTAGATAATAATTGATTATTTTTTATACTCAAGACTAGTTAGTATGATAAGAAAGTAGAGTGCTAAAAATTGGAATAAATTTGTTTGTATTTTTTTGCAATTAATTTTAACATGATGGGAATTATTACTCCACATGAAGGGGTAAATATATTTGTGGCATAGTTGCTAATAGAAGCACAATATCATACTTTTGTATAGCTTGCATGATTTTATTTAGATAATACACATCTCAATCCTATTGAAACTAACATGTTTATACTCATTATAATAACTCTATAAAATCCTAGGATTTGAGTCCTCAAAAATATATTTTTAGATTCAATCAATTCAACATATTTTTAGATTCAATCAATTGAACAACATATTTTTCTAATATTTTTTCGTGCACTACATGTTGATTCCATTCAATTGAAAACATACAAATTTAACTCCTAGTGTAATCATATATTATGATACAATGAGAACAATATTAGTACAAGAATTGTTACAATCTTATCAAAATGAAAATTACACCATATAAGCATGAGATTTGTTAGAATTAGTTAATTAACTATTATATAGATATATGTGTTTTATAAGGTATATATATAAAAACTCCCACCACCAAATTCTTAGATATATAACCCTATACATATATTTTTCCTTTCAATAAAATTACATTACATTATCTATTAGTCATCTTGAATGTAAATTTTCATAGTAAAATTGAATTTAATATGTATATTTTATAGCTTATTTATGTTAACTCATAATTTTTTATTTGGCCTCTAATCGTCATGTAACTTAAAACTGCACACACATTGATTAAATTTTTAAGAAATGCGCACTATAAAAAAGCATAAAAACTATTTAGAGATAACATACAAATATATAGCTTATACTAACTTTAATAAAAAATCATTAGCAAACAACATATTGACGGATGCGTGAGAAAAAGAAAGTAGTATATTTTAGTAACCAATAATTACATTACTTTTAATTAATTGTAGAAGATGAATTTAAGATAAAATTGAATGATAGCATCACCCAAAATTTGGTATTATGTAAAATATTAAATTTTAACATATGTTTTTATCAATATTATTTTATGATGATATGTCTTAATATAAAATATGTAATTTATAATCAATTAGGATGAAAATACAATGACTGATAATATGAGTTTACTTTGTTTCATAGTAAAATTAGGTATCATTATTGTAATAGAGCAAGTGATATTGTTCCCATTATTTTGGGCTAATAGAACAATGAATACATGACTACAAATATATAAAAATTTAATTTTTATGCATAATAAGTATAATGAATGAATAATTTAAAATCATTTCATTTATTCAGATGCATTTAAAAAAAAATTATTCTATTTGAATTTTCCATCTCTCTTTAAAAAAAAATCATGAATTTTAATGTCTTATCTACTAATTAGGCATTAGAGTTGCGAACAACAATGTTTTTCTTATGTTCACACAAAAATGTGTGAAAGTATGGATATATATTTTTCAAGGTGTAGTAAAAGTTCTTTTATATTTGACTTTATGAATAATGACGATTTAGTCATATCTTGAAAATTTACCCATTTACTACAACTCCTCATCAAAATGGTGGAATCTATAATCATATGAATGTGAAAATAATAGGTATTTGCCAAAAGGTTAAGGGAGACATAATGAACACAATAGATGTTCATTAAAATTACATTGATAAAAAAAAAAATATTATTTGTAAGTGTTTAATTCTCCAAGGTTCATAATTAATTATAGATGATAGATTCATGAGTATATGATGTAACAACACCTAAACAATTAAATTGCAAGTAATTTCATTCTAGTGAGTAGAAATGCGATCTATACATATCAACTCATTTCCTATAATATTTTAGTACCAATTTTATATTAAATTTATTTGAAATACAATATAAATAATATTGAAATGGATAAGCTCACTCTAATCCCTTTCTTAATTTATTTAATTTAATATTATAATGTCAAAATCGCTTATATAAAATTAATCTTTTAATTTCTTTTATCATTTAATTAAACAACATGACATTGGAAAAAAATAGCAAGAAAAGTATCGGGCTTACTAGTATACAAAATTAAGAGAAACTCTTTATACTTGTATAGAGATCTTGAAAACTAGGTTACTATTTTGGTCCGTGGTCAACACGCCAGCAAATATTGAATTTTAAACTTCTCAATTATATATTAACTTCTAATGTAATGCTGACCGCGACCTTTAATGGAGGTTACATCGATTACCCTGTCTGAACACCAGCCGTGTAAGGAAATTTATAGTCAAACAAAATATTTATTGATTAATTGAATACATTTGGCCAAGTCAACAACGCTTACGAGGGATGGACAACCCTGTTTTCGCTCTACATCCTTTTAAATTAGGCAAGTTTTCTTTCACGGTGGCGAGCATTACAGCATTGAGAAAAAATTAACAGGATCACAAAAACCTTGCAATTCTGTGACCTGGACGACAAATAGTAGAGAAAATTAAGAAGTTTCAGGGCACTTTTTCCTCCATTTAAATTATGTCTCTCTACCCACCCATACGACTGAGACTGCATTGTTTAATTCCAATGGCACGGTTTGTACGCTGAAAGTATAGATACTGAGGATTCAATAGTCAAAGATTACGTATGGCTAATAAAATTAAGATGAATATTTATATTTTCTAATCTGATGGCGTTTAGAAATATTATTGAATATTTGTCCATTGAATAAAATAGCGTTTAAGTAAAATACAATCCACAGAATAAAAGAGAGGTTCAGTGCGATCAATAATAGATATATCCATTTATGACATGCA
Organism: Sequoia sempervirens; assembly: GCA_007258455.2. Taxonomy (NCBI): domain Eukaryota; kingdom Viridiplantae; phylum Streptophyta; class Pinopsida; order Cupressales; family Cupressaceae; genus Sequoia; species Sequoia sempervirens. The sequence goes on along the minus strand of VDFB02000013.1, from coordinate 263,746,240 downwards.
TGATCTAGCAAGAGCAGCAATTTTACAGAAGGGAGGGGGGTTTGCAATTGGCCATGGACAAACAAGCAAAAAGTTTAAAGTTATTGGGAGCCTTTGGAATTGTTGGGGAGGCCTTCAAAATCATTAGGTCTCAGGCTGAATTATTGGGGGTCATCACTCTGGTGCTTATTCTGCCCATGACTTTGATAATTATGGCACACAGTTTGATTGCACCTCTATTTCTCTCTAAGATGATCATTTCCATGGAAACAACTAGAGAGGGGAGGCCGCATGTCTTGCAACTGATGGTGTTTTCAGTTCTGGAAATTGTGTACATACTTTTCTTGTATGCGGCGTTGATGCCGTCCATGGCGGCCGTGGTGTACACCGTGGGCAACGTTTACACAGGCAATCACAAACCCTCCTTCGCAAGGGTTCTGAGACTCGCTCTCGCTGTCTGGAAACGCATGATCAAAACTTGGCTGTGGTATTTTATCATCAATTTCGCGATTGGCATTTTGGCTTTTGGTTTTGTTGTGTGTTTTCTAGCAGTGGGTTTCGTAGTGTTCGATAAGTGGTATGTGGTAGTGTTTTAGGTTACTTTAATAGTTGCTTGCGTGGTGTTATTCCTGGTGAGCGTGTATGTCGAGATTGTATGGCAGGTGGGGAATGTGACGAGTGTTATGGAGGAGGAGGAAGATTATGGGTTGGAGGGCATGACGAAGAGCCGCCGTCTCTTAGAAGGAAAGCGCACCACAGCATGGGTTATCAGCATATCTTTCTTGGCAATTAATGGCGTACTTGGTTATGCAGCGGTTAAGTGGAATGTGAATGTAGTGGGAATAGGGCCCAAGATAGCTTATGTATCAGCCTGTGTAATGATCGCCTGTGTACCTGGTTTGCTGGGGATGTTAACGCAGAGCGTGCTCTACTTCGTATGCAAATCCTACCACGGGGAAATCATAGACGGATATGAGGCCATCAACAACAAAGAGATGGAGAGTCTGGAGCCTTAAAATAGAGAAACCATAAGAAGAGCCTGCAGAATTTGCATACTGGTTAGTTATTGTCGTTTATTTAGTATGTGTGTTTAGTTTCAGTATGGAAATGAACTTGCAGTCTGTATATGAAATCAATAAGATTTTTATTATCTTAAACATGAAATATATGTTAACTATTAGATAAATTGATGCAGTATGGTATATTGAACTGGTGGGCATAATATTTTCGAATATTATACCTTATTGTGAACATAGGAGTTTAATTGAATGATTAAATAGTAAGTATCAGTTAGTCCTAAACTAGTGAGAGTGGACGTAGGAAAGATGGTTTTTTTTTGGGTATCTAAAAGTGTTGGTGAACCGTATTCTTGTAAAATCTGATGGCAAAGGCAAGGTTTCTCAATCAAAAGTTCCCCTTAACCCAATTATTCGGCAGGCGAATGGGAAGATAAGCGTGTTTTTCTTTATTTTAGTGAAGATATATATGACTTCGTCTTGATTCCTAATACTATTTGGAAGAAGGAAAGCAAAGAAAATTATGTAAAAAGAAACAATTTATGTCTTTATAATGTCATATCTACGGTTTACATTATGACTTTCTACTTTTATAGTTTCAAAGCTTAAATATATGTATTTATAATATTATATCTATTTTTTTAATTTATAGTTTTATAGTTTTCTAATTTGTTTAGTTATATAAATTTTGTTTCATTTTTATCTTATTCAAAACTGTGCAATTTTTTTTATAAAATTATCAAATTTAATGATAAATTAACATCTAATTAATGATGAGGTGATTTTAAAATTGATATCATTTTCAATTTGACAAAACACTAGAACATAATCTTCATAGTGTCCCAAGTTTAGTTAAGTTACAAAATAATAAATTTAACATCACCTTATTATTGAACACTAACACCCAATATTTAGGATAATATAATGTTTAAGTCAATAACTTGCAAAATAGAAGAATATGATAGAAAATATGCTACAAATTTACTTGAAAATGACTAAGAATAACAAGCAACTTGAAAGGAAAAACTTTCAAATATCTACAATGATAACACAATTGAAAATAATAAAACTCCTAGCTCCTATATATACCCTACTTAAGCCTAAGATGCCACTCAAGGTCAACCTAGATAACTATATATAAGCCTTAGGCTGACCTAACTAAGTAAATAACAAAACAATAATTAGAATATAACTTAAAGAAGAGTTAAGATAGTCACAAACCGACTATTCATAGCCATATGTACTCTAAGATTAATGCCTTTCTAACTTCTTTAATCGTATTTTCCCTTTTTTCACATTTATTTTATTTCCTAATTTCTAGTTTAATTTTCTTTTCCTTAATTGTTTCCACTTGAAAAATAAAAAATAAAATTATTCAACACCATTTAATTTTTTACCATCAATTATAATGAAAACACATATAAGCAACCCAATTTCATTTTCTCTTATTTTCCAATTAATATTTCCATTTATATTTTTAATTAGTTCCATTTAACCCAACACACCCTTTCATAATTGAAAATGCAAATAATCATTTTAACTCACTCCAATTTCACAATTTAAATAATGAATAAATGAAACATACTTGCATCTCATAATTTATTTTTGGAAAAACACACAACATAAGAAATCACTTAAATCATGCATACATCAGAATTTCACAACACATAGAGATTCTAGAATCACTCTTAATTCAAATTCTAGATCAACACTAATCCAAAACAATAGAAATTGCACTCAAATTAAGTATGATTGTGTTTGGAAAAATGGGAAAGCCTAGTGTGACATCTCTAATATAACTATCATTGTGGAAATAATTCAAATTTGTGTAGCTAGGTGGAGAAATAAATATGTACCTATAACCACTCAACACACATCAACAATACCTACTCAATGTGTATATGGTCAAAGCACAACATACCATAAACACCCAATGGGGTATAATATCATAAATTGTAAAAGTAATATTTGTATGTACTGATGTAGATTGATTTATATAAATCTATCTCATAGAAAAAAGTACCCTTTGCTTGACATGGGATTAATTAGACATAATGATGCCTTGATTCAGGTGTTGTGAGGCATTTTATGCATCCACACTAGGTCTTGGACCCTTGCAAATTGAATAACATGCTTTTATTGATGTCTTCCAAAGGTGTTGCAAAGTGTTGTAAGATACTTTCACGCTTTTCTAGACTTAATGAACCCATTTCTCCCTAATTCAACATTATAAAATGTGTTTAATAACATTATTACATCAATCTAGAAGGTTCTTAACTTAAACTTAATGATAAACTAGTGTTGTAGTATGTCTTGCACATTCACATTGGTTCTTGTGCCTTCCCAGGATATGTGGACCTCATTTTAGTGTTATAAAGTATATTTAATCACACTTTCACATTGATTTATATGTCCCATATTAACCCATATTGTGCATCAAGAGGCCTAAATTAATCAAATACCCGACAACGTTGCATTTTAAATGTTATTTCCTTATCTCTTGGCTTCCTAGCTGTCAAAATGGCCCTTGTGGGACCCATTCACCATGTATGGTGAATCAGTCCCATCCAGGTGGGAACCATTCACCATGTGTGGAAAATGAGTCCCATCTGGTTCAATTTTGACCTTTGAGGAAGACAAAAGTGAAATTTGAGTTTAATATTGCTTCATGTCAGCCTATGATGAGGTATTAATGGGTAAAATAGGTGAATTCCCTATAAATAAAACATTATAAGTGCTAATTTACATCTCTCAACTCATTTTACAATGCATTCATCATTCAACTTCTCAAACAAGATAGGGTTTCATCATTACAAATCATTCAAGATCAGTTTTCAGACATTCAAGGGTAGATCCTTCATTTTTTGTTGTAGAATTTAAAGATCAAACATCATGGAAAGGTAATAAAATCCATTATTTCATGTTTCATTCTATTCTTTCATCATTTTGGTTTAATTAACTAAAAGGGGTTTGACAAAGATAAAGCCTCATGCCCTAACATTCAACATTTCTCTCTCTTGCCTTGTCTGTTTGTAGATTTAGACTTCTTGGGAGCTTGGAAGTCATTAAAAATCAAGTTGCAAAGGTTTTTAAGTTTTATCTTCATTCAACAAGTCAAAATATCAACAAAATCTCATTTTCAGGCCTATAAATCAAAGTTTGAGAAGCAGACACCTATAGGAAGTCAAAGTGCAGATCAGAAGCTTCGAAATCCACCTTTGAAAATCTAAAACTTAAAAATTGAACTAATTCACCATGGGTAGAAAATGAGTCCCATTTCCATGTCAATTTTTTGTTTTTTTCATTTTCTGACACCATTTTGACAAAAATAGGTTTCAGCTCAGTTTTGCAGAGTTGGGACTGATTTGCCCAGAATGGTGAGTGAGTCCCTTAGGACTGAAAATCAACATCAATAGCCTTTCAAATGTTATTTCCTATCTTCATCCACATTCCAAGTGCACACTTTCAATTTGATTCAGTTTTGTTATGTTTTGCATTCATTTTTAGTTCATTTCTGCATAACATAATGTGTTTTCAAATAAGTCACATTTCTTAGGTTTTGCATATATAATAAGTCATTTAGATCACTTAATTACACTTATATCATTTCATTTGGTCACATAAACAGCATACATAACATAATTTGAATGAACCCTTTAGCATTTTTGGCCCACCTCTCTCCTTTTAGGTGAAAAACACTAGAAGAGCTAGAAAGGATCAAGGTGCCAAAAATCTATGGTTCATTTTGGTGAATCTTCTTTTTAGAATGCGCTCTTGTCTGATTTTGGAGTCCTTTATCAGAGATTTGGGATTGCATTGACTTTGCATTAGGATGTGCATTAGTTACTTTGCATGTTAGGTTTCAAATTTCACATTCATAAAAAGTGCATCTAATTTCATATAAATTTGCTAAAATTTTGCATTTTTCATTTAGGGCAGAATTATAGCACTCTGAAACCATAAAAAATCCCTCAAATCTTTTTGAAACTTCTGAAAAAAGTTCATACTGGGACTCATTCGCCACCCTGGGCGAATCAGTCCCTTGTAACCCCTGAAATAGCCTTTTACAGAGCTGGAAACCCTGGTTTTATACTTCTGTTTGCTGCCATGAGTTATCTATATCATTTGGATGACTTTTTGTAACATGTATTTCATTAGATTTAGCGTACGATAGCTCATTTCATGCATGGTTTAAATTTCACATTTGCATTCTCATATTGTTACATATTATAATCAGTCAATTATCATCTGTAAATTGCATATTATTTCAGTCTTTTTACATTGCATTTTTTGTTAGCATAGATTGTTCTTTCAAAATTTTAGTTTCATTCTTCTCCAAATTTGCAAATAAAAAGTTAGTTCATAAACATGTTAATCCTTCATTCAATGCATTCCCTAATTATGAAAGTCTCCTAGTGCAAGAGAGTGAAAATGACAATGTTAACCTTAAACTCACACCCCCTCCTATCTCTCCCATTTTTGTGGATGATGTGATAAAAGAGCATACAAACATAGATGACCATGATGATCATATTTTTTCTTATTCTCATACCTCTCCTTTTAGTGACGAATGTATCTTGGCGAATGACGATACAATAGTTGAGCATCATGAGGATCTTGTTTGTCCTTCTCCTCATCCCCTTTGGGAAGATATTTTAGCACAAGAGCATGAAATCATCGACACATTCTTAAAAATCACCTTACCCAATTTTCATTGTGTGCATAATTTTGTGGAAGATGAGATTATAAATGATGAGGATATGTTGGTCTACAACCCTCTTTATGATCCTTCCACTGCCTCTCCTATTTTTGAAGATATTAGGGAAAAAAACAATGAAGTCATAAATGATCATGATAATCACATTTTTTCTTCTCCTAGTATGTCTCCTAGTTGTAACAAAGATACTTTGTTGTTAGAAAGCATAACCAATGAGAGTCATGAGGATCTTAGTTGTCCCCTTTCACCTACAAAAAAATTTATTGAGCAAAGCAATTCAATCATTGATCATCCTCATACTTGTGATGAAGTTCTTTTAGGAAAGCCAACCTTAGAATGACAAGAAAAATTAGTTTATAGTTCTCCTCCAAACCCTCCTCCTAGGAACAATATCATGGTGCAAAAAGAGAACCAAAATAATTATATGGACTCTCACTTGTTAAGGGATGTTAACATTATCCAACCTCAACTCATACTTTACCCCCCTTCACATAAACCTCCACCTCAAAGCAAACCCAAGTTTACTCTCTATCCTCCTTCACACAAACAACAAAATAAACTTTAACTTATCCTTTACCCACCTCAAAATAATGTATCATAGCGGCTAAGCTATAATATCATTTCTCATACATATAACACTCGAAATAATCTACAACCGCTACAACCAATCCCACCCTCCTTACCTTTACCCAATCCACCTAGTGCTCTTCATTACATCTTGCACACAAAGGAGTATGATCTTGTTGAAAAATTAAAGAATACTCCTGCAAATATTTCCCTTTACAATTTACTTCAGAACTCACCAAATTACCACAATATTCTTCAAGAAGTCTTAAAAAAATTTGCAACTCCTCATGGTACAACTCTGAATGATGTGGTAGCTTTAATTCATAAAACAAATTAAACTAATCTTAACATTACTTTTGGTCAAGATGAGCTCGCTCCTTTAGAGTTGCGGAAACAAAGTGACGCTTTCATGATCATTGCTCAATACACTAATATTCTTGAACATTACCCTTTAACCATGAAACAAAAAAATACACGTTCACTTAATGTTAATCTCATCTTGTAAAATGTTCATGATTTTACTTCATTAGATTTTATACCTTCCTATAATGGGAAGCGTAAAATATCATGTTCTAGAGACACTTGTGTAAGTACGACATCCAATACTAAGCAAGATGCATCTTTAACACCAATCACAAGACCACCTTCTACCATTGATCAAAAGGACATCTTGTCAAAACTCATCCAAGCTCACTTGATCACCCTCCCTCCTAGAACTCAAATAAATGCTCTTCCAAGACTTCCTTCTATGCCTATCATAGAGTTCATGGACACTCCACTAACGAATGTAAGGCTTTGAGTCACAAAATTCAACATTTTCAGGAGTTTGGTATGCGTCCTTATATAGGGGAACCTAATTTCTCTAATTGCTATTTATTTTCACTCTAGCATACATTTCATTAATCATTTCAGCTCACCTTTGTCCTGCACTTAGAAGTGGGGGCAAGGGGTTCACTAGCCTTGTCCTTGTATGTCACTTGTGGTTGCCTCCTTTGGCTAGTCGTTAACCTTTCATGAATACATAAGAGCAAGCTTGGGATGTGGACAACATGCCTTAAGTTGGCTTGTATATGACATAATTCTCTCTCTCATGACGTAGCTTATAGGAGACAAATGACTTGGCATAGGGATTTTTGAGTAAGCTCTCATGTTCCTCTTCTACTTTAAAGAAATTTCTCACAGTATAGGTGCTCGCAGCCAATTTAAAGTGGGGACATACATCACCACTCAAATTTCATTGTGCAATTTCTTTCTTCTTAGGATGTGTCCTTTTCTTGGTGTAGTCATTGGGCTTGATTCCCTCCAAGAGTGTGATACTTCTTTTGAAACATCCTCTCTTGGAGATGTGAAGCACAATTTTCCCTAAGACGAGACCTTGCATGAACAAAGAAAAATCCCTTTGAACAATCCTTACACTATTTTACATTAATAATGTCTATGAGTGTCAAGCATATGAAGTTTTACTTACCTCAGAGAGCTCAAAAATAATTTTCCTTTGTGGCACCTTATTAAAGTTATCAGGAGGTACAACTTTGATATGGTTGGGTAGGAAACTTTCCCCATAGCCACCTATGTGTTTGTGAGTGCATACCAACTAGCGTATGTTTCTCAACTTTTGGGATTTCTCACCCTATGGACAAACAAAATTTTTTTGGCCCCAAAGTGAGTATGTTGTGGACTTCTCACCCCACAGATGGCCTGAAGTTATGTGGCCCTAGACTGAGTACATATTTTCCACCCCATTTTTCTTCTCCTTACCATTGTATGATTATGTATCTTGTTGGTTTGACTTAGGATCTTCAATCCTATGGGCTTGGCCACCTTCTTTGATATTTTTCATTATTTTTCAACTACATCTATACACATGGATCTCTCTTGAATGTCTGCTTTAGTGTGAGTTTGAAGCAAGTTCATCCTCTCACTAAAGTGGGGGATGAATGTGTCGTATAAAAAAGTACCCTTTGCTTGACATGGGATTAATTTGACATAATGAGGTCTTGATTAAGGTGTTGTGAGGCATTTTGTGCATCCACACTAGGTCTTGGATCCTTGCAAATCGAACAACATGCTTTTATTAATGTCTTGTAAAGGTTTTGTAAGATACTTTCATGCTTTTCTAGACTTAATGAACCCATTTATACCAAATTAAACATTATAAAATATATTTAATAACATTATTACATAAATATAGAAGGTTCTTAACTTAAACTTAATGATAAACTAGTGTTGTAATGTGTCTTGCACATTCACATTGGTTCTTGTGTCTTCCGAGGCTATGAGGACCTAATTTTAGAGTTGTAAATTGTATTTAATCACACTTTCACATCGATTTATGTGTTGCAAGCCGTAATTGGCATTCACATCATTACTAATAGTCCCATATTAACCCATATTGTGCATCCTGAGGCCTAAACTAATCAAATACTCGACAAGGTTGCATTTTAAAATTTATTTCCTTATCTCCTAGCTTCCTAGCTATCAAATTGGCCCCTGTGGGACCCATTTGCCATGTATGGTGAATCAGTCCCATCCAGGTGGGATCCATTCGCTATTTGTGGTGAATGAGTCCCATTTGGATCAATTTTGACCTTTGAGTAGGAAAAAACTGAAATTTGAGTTTTATATTGCTTCATGTCAGCCTCTGATGAGGTATTAACATGAAAAATAGGAAATTTTACTATAAATACAACCTTCTAAGCCATAATTTACATCTCTCAACTCATTTTGCAATGCATTCATTATTCATCTTCTCAAAAAAGCTAGGGTTTCATCATTACAAATCATTCAAGATCAGTTTTCAGACATTCAAGGGAAAATACTTCATGTTTTGCTACAAGATTTAAAGATCAAACATCATGGCAAAGTAATCAACTCAACTATTACATGATTCATTCTATTCTTTCATCATTTTGGTTTAATTACCTAAAAGGGGTTTGACCAAGGAAAACCCCCATGCCCGAACATTCAACATTTCTCTCTCTTGCCTTGTGTGTTTGTAGATTTATACTTCTTGGAAGCTTGGAGGTCATTAAGAATCAAGTTGTAAAGTTGTTTAGGTCTTCTTTTTATTCAAAACGTCAAAATATCAATAAAAACTCTTTTTCAGGCCCATAAATTAGAGTTTCAGAAGCAAAGACCTGAAGGAAGTCAAAGTACAAATCGGAAGCTTCATAATCCACCTTTTAAAATCTAGAAATTCAAAAGTTGAATCATTCTCCACGGTGAAAAATGAGTCCCATTTCTAGGTCATTTTTGTTTTTTCTACATTTTATGACACCCTTTTGATAGAAACAAGTTTCGGCCCAGTTTTGTAAAACCGGGACTAATTCACCTAGAATAGCGAATGAGTCCCCCTAGGTCTGAAAATCAGCATCAACAACATTTCAAATGTTATTTCCTGTCTTCATCCACATTCCAGGTGCACACTTTCAATTGGATTCAATTTTGTTATGTTTTGCATTCATTTATGTATAACATAATGTGTTTTAAAACAAGTCACATTTCATAGTTTTTGCACTTAGATCATTTCATTTAGTCACATAAACATCATACATAACATAATTTGAATGAACCCTTTAGCATTTTTGGCCTACCTCTCTCCTTTTAGGTGAAAAATCCTAGAAGAGATAGAAAGGTGCAAGGTGCCAAAAATCTATGGTTCAAAATCATGAAAATTAAACATCAATAATCGGGTTCATATTCAATCACTTAAATAATACTCATTTATATAAATTAAACATAATAGTAACCAAGGATTCAAGCATCACACATGTATCACAATGCTAAAAATAGGAAGGGTATTACAATACTTCTCCCCACTTATCAAAGAAAAAAAATATCAACATCTTATAGACCAATATCTTAGTTTTATAAATCCAACTATTAAGGACTCCTTCATTGAAATTATATTGACCATACTTCCTTGGATAATAATTGAGTATTTTTAATACTCAAGACTAGCTATTAAGACAAGCATCTGGAGTGCTACAAATTGGAACAAATATGCTTGTACCTTTTTACAATTAGCTCTAACATGATGGGGACTATTACTCTACATGAAGGGGTGAATATATTTATGGAATTATTGCTAATTGAAGCACAATATCATAATTTTGTATAACTTGCATGATTGTCTTCACATAATCCAACTCACAATCCTATTGAAACTCCACATGCCTATACTAACTATAATAACTTAATACAATACTAGGATTATAGTCCTCAAAATATATTCTTAGATTGAAAAATCAATTCAACAACATATTTTTCTAATATTTGTTTTGTATAGTACATGTTAATTCCACTCAATTGAAAACATACAAATTTAACACCTAGTGTCATAAATATCAATAGGACTTTGCTGAATTGTATCCATCTTCTCATCATTTGTGTCAACATTCATCACATCATTCTTTGAAGTTTCACTAGCTTTGACAAATGAAATATTATGTTTGGTCATACGGTTGGTAAATATTTTATTTTTTTGTTAGGAGGGGCAATAGACTTATTTCCTTGATCACTAATACTCCTAGTTGGAAGCCGAGAGGAATTAAGAAGGTCTTGTACAAGATATTTAAGATGCTTATAATGTTATGTGTCATGCACATTTTGTTAGTGATAATGGCAATAAGTGTTTGATTTAAAGTTTGGAGGTAAAGGCTTATTAGGATCGAGAGTTTTAATGGGAAACAAAGTGATCATTTTATGTTCTACAAGTTGTGACATTGTGCTATGGAGGGTATCGGGTAAGAGAGTGAATTTCCTAGATGGATCCCCAAATGTCAATGGAGTTGTCCTCCTTAAAGTGGACACTCAAGTATCAAAATGTTGATTTGTTTGTTGAGCAGGATTTAGTTGAAGGAAGTCTTTATTCTATTTTCTAATAGATTGATAATTGCTTTGGTTTGTGGATTCAAACTTCTTAGGATGACTAGAGGTGGGATTTGTTTCACAACTACTAATCAAGTTCTAATAGTCATGAAGAGTAGCACACAAGTGTACAAAGGAGGGGAAATTCATCATGGTAATCTTATCTTGTATTTTAGTTTGCAAGTTGTAAATGAACATCCATTGAAGGTGAGGATTAAGAATCTTTACATTGATTTGAGAATAAAGTGATTAGTAGCTTTAAATAAATTCAATAATATTTTCATCATCATTTTACTTACATCTCATCAAATCAACTAGTCTCATCTTAGGAGTCATATGCACTAGGAAATGGTTTATAAATGCCTCAACAAGTTCATTGAATGAACAAATTGAGTTGTTTAGCAATGAAGAAAACCATTCTAAGGTGGTATCCTTCAAGGATCTAGGGAAAGGCTTAGCCAAGAACATATCCTCAAGAATAAAATCGCTACATAAGGGAGTATAAGCAGATACATGGTTAGAAGGATCTCCTTTCCCCCCATATTTCTCAAATCTAGGCACCTCTATACCTTGTGGCATCAAAATTCTCAAAATCTCCAAGGATAATGGATTTTTTTTCACATAATATGTAGGTTAGCCATTTTGATTTTGGTTATGGTGGAAAAATTCTTTTGAAGGGATGAAACGATTTGTAAAAGTTCATTTATGAGAAAATCATTGTTTTCATTTTTAGATGGAGGTGAACAAGGTGGAGGTGTGTATATGTTTGAGGGACAAGTGAATGAAATGCTTATAGTAGGTAAAGTGGTAGGAGATATGACTTGCGATGCCACAAAGCTGCTAGCCCGATGCTAGCAGAAATACCTAAGAAAGGAATCAGGTTGCATTGTTGTTGTAACTTGAGGATTGGTATAGGTAGGGATAAAGAAATTTTTTGTGTGAGGATGGATTTGAATTCCTCCTTGTCTTGTGAAATTGTTCGAAGGTAAAGGAAAACTAGTGGTTGAGGTAAGACATGGTACAAAAATCTGAATGATGTTATGCATAAGATCAACTCCTTTTTCACTTTCAACCATGCAATGCATGTTCTCTATGACAAGGATAGTTGTGGTTGCATGTTCAATTAATTTCACATTTTCCTAAATGGAACAATGGAAGTAGGGGAAAGGTGGGGTTTCTATCCTTGAAGAGATAGGATTCCGTTTTCACACACTTGTTTCACTCAAGGAAACCCTAAAGATCTCAATCTAGTGTAGAAAGGGGGAAATAAATATTGAAATAGGGTTGTCATAGGGTATGTTTAATGACTAAAGGGGGGCTCACCACCAAGCTAGGGCTTACAAATACAAATAACATGCAAGACCTAATTATGAAACTTATTGATATGCAAGATTACAATAAATGACATTGAAATTAATGCAAAACATAATGGTAAACTGAGATCTATCAGAAGTGTGCACCTGGAAGCCTGTAGCAACTTGAATGAAGTTATAAAATGTTGAAAATATTGAATTTAATGCACACTTGGACACATATGCTAGGTTGGGTGATTTAGTCCCAAAGTAAGGTTTCTAGGCAGGAACAAAAATCTAGTAGAGACAGGTCTAAAACTCTTGAAATCTAGAAATTTGACTGCACTGGGACTCATATGCCAAAAGTGGCGTATCAGTCTAGTTTAGATGTTTTAGAAGACCGGGATTTGAATCTAGTCTTCAATCTCTTATTTTTCTTCTTAACCTAGTTTCTTGATTTAAATTGGAAGATTCTGCTCTATAGGTGTGCTTCAATGTTCTTGTAAACAAGGTGGAAATCTTTGATGACTTTGCACACTTGAAAACTTATTTCCAAAATTTCTCCTTAGAGGGTCTTCAAATTAGATCTATAAATCCCACACTAAAGAGAGGGCAAAAAAAAAATTTGTTAGAAAAAATGGGTTTACCTTGGCCAAACCCCATTTTGGTAATCAAACCTTATAATGAAATCAAATTAGATAAAGGAATGATCAATGAACAAAATGAAATGTTGCAACTTACCAAACCCTAGAAAAAAAGTGTTGTAAACATGTATGAAGTGTCCCCAATGGATGTAGATCTTGAATTGAATACTTGTTTGAATCATGAAACCCTACATCACAATTGTTAGTTCAAACACAAACATGATTCATGATGACCTTGACATGATGCTTGATACTTCAATAATGTTACAAAACACTTGATAATCAACTCTTGAATGCTCTCATGAACTCAAATTCACTATAAGGAATTCTCCCATTAAAGTATTGGATCGCATGATTGCTTGTTAGGTGAAAATAATTGAAATTATAAGCTTTTATTTTGTACTTGTTTATGCCAAATTTCCCAAAATTACAACACTACAAGCTGACATCAGATCTCTAGGAGAATAAAATCATACCAAGAATTTGAATTTTATTTTATTTTAAGGCATATGGGACTCATATGCCAAAAGTTTCATATGAGTCCCATTAGGATAGGCTATGGGATACACTTTTCAAGAAAATCTTATATTCATGTGAAGTATAGATCAAGGCCCCAAAACATCGGGGCCCCAAAAATTAGGTAGGATCCATACGACCAAGTTGGTGTATGAGTCCTAAATCACTAAATCTTGGTCTTACAATCCAAAAACACCTAAATTATGATTCGATTCTGGTTTATTTCGGGATTATCCCTGGAAAGATGCATTCATTAAGGCTCGTGGATACAAAATAAGGCCAAATAAGGCATAAAGAATCCCAATTAATAATGAAAACCCTAGATTAGTGTGAAAGTATGGTACATGACTTTACAACACCTAAAATAAGGTACAATTAGGTTCACTTAGTTCACAAGGGCTCAAGATCTAATGTGAATGTGTTAAACACATCACAACACTAAATCAAGGCAAAATTATACTTAATTTAGCAAGGAGACCCTAAACAAGCACAAAAATGGGATACTCTTTTTGATGCCACGTTTAGCCACCACTTTAATGAGAGGAGGAACTTGCTTCAAACTCACACTAAAGTAGATGAACTCCCATCAAGAGGGGTTTGAATTTACCAATGCTAGTGAGATAGGACAAAAATGATCAAGAGGGGTGATTAAGCTCCTAGGATCAAGATCCTATGACAAGCCAAGATAGACAAAAAAGAACACACATGAAAATGATATAAGGAGAAACAAAGAGGCACACACATACACTTCCAAAGACAAAGATAGAAGAGAAAAAAAAAAACAAAAGGGGTGGATCAATTTTCAACCATTTTCCCTACATGTTGTGGATCAGATCTAAGTTGTTTTTCCAAAAATGCATGCTCACTCTGAGGCAACGAAACTCTAGGATATACAATGGGTGAATATCCAAAGAGGTGAGACACATACATACATAGGTAGTATGCGCTCACACACACAAGAAGTGGCTATGGGAAAGTCATGCCTAAGTTTAGCTTCTCGTTCAACCAGACAAAAGGTATACCTCCTTATAACTTTTATAAGGCACCACACAACAATGAACTTTGATCTTCATGAGGCATGGAAAGCTTTGTATGCTTGAAACTCATGAACTTGAACAAGATGGATCCATAGGCATGCAAAGTGTGTTATGCAAGGTGGCCATATAACCAAAATTGAAAATGCAACATAGTGAACATTCAAAGGAGACTTGTTTAGTTCGTATAAGGTCTTTAACCTAGGGAACATTGTGTCTAATGCCTCCAAGTGAGTACCAATCAAAGAATAGAATATTGACAACTTAGGGGATCCATTGGGTCACATCAAGCCATTAAAAGGAATATAATATGCTAAGAGAGATCATACCCTTGAGGGATATCACACCCAATGTTACCACAAGGTGAAAGACACATCACATGAAGTAAGAAGACTACACAATGAACCATGAAATGCAAAAGAATAATGCAAAAATATGCCCCCACTTTAAATAAATTGCTAAACAACATGCTATGAGAACTTACTTTAAAGTAGAAAATAATAAATGCTAACAATAAAGAGGATAGGAAAGCTTATTCAGAAAGCCCTATTCCAAGTCATATGTTTCCAACTAAAGCTCAATCATGAAAACAAAAAGAGGGTTTTCCCTAAAATAAAACTCCAAAAACATAAGGGATCCATAGATTTGGGGTTAGTATGTTCTTGCTACAATTTTTTTAAGAGACCTTGGAATTGTCATCATTCCCTAAATACTCATAGAACTAGAAGAATGACACAAAGAGAGTGAAAAAAAAGAAAAAGACCTTTTAGGTCAACATGGAAGATACATGAATGTCTCAACACCTTGTGTCATCCCCAAAAGGAAAACACAAGAAAAATGAAATGATAAAGGAAAAATGTTTGGGTCAAGATGGAAGAGACATGAATTTATTGATGCCTTGCATCATCCCCAAAAGGAAAAAAAAAGAGAAATGAAAAGATAAAGAAAAAAAATTATATCAACATGGAAGTGACATGAATGTCTAGGCACCTTGCATCATCCCCGAAAGGAAAACACAAGAAAAATAAAAAGATAAAGAAAAAGGTAAAAGATTTACAACATAAAGAAGAATGTAGGTAAAAATAAGGGAATGTCACAAAGGTAAAGAGAAACACCAAATATAATGGAACGGGGAATTAGATTAAGCACATGAAATCACACAAAATAAAAAGAAATAATGCAAGAGACTAGTAAGGAAAATTTGATTCAACCTATTTGTAGGTCATCTGCATCCTAATCATGTTCATCATACACAAAAGGTGAACAACTAGCCAAAGGGACAATAGCAATTTTTGAACTAGGTTCATTACCAAGTTCAAAATTCTTCTTAGGAGAATTATCATTTAAGCTCTGGAAGAGGAAAACAATGTATTCAATTAATGTTATGCACCTCAAATCATCAATTTTAGCAACTTCATCATCATCATGTAAGTTAATCACAACTAGAGGTCGAATGATAATTTCCAAAGAAGGGTTTGGTTCCTATTGCAGTTACATTAAATAGAATCTTTTTGTTTTGACAAATAGGGAGACTCATTATGTATCACTATAGTCAAGTTTGGATTTCACTTTTTTTTTTTTTTTTCTTCATTTAACCTACAAGAAAAAGCACAAAGTATATGCCTATGCTCTCTAGCATTTCTATTTATTTTAGTATGACTTTCAAGTTTCATTTGTGTAGGAGTAGGTTTATCAACCATAGGTTTCTTTTCTTCCTAAAGGGGAGGAACGAAAGGAACCATCGAAGGTTATTCAACCAATTTCTCTTTAGCTTTGTAAACTTGTTTTATTTATGAGGTAGGATGGGATTATTTTCATTGTCTCTTGGTCTTTTGTAGGAAATAGGGAAAGGATCTATCTTAGGTTGGTATTGGTTCTTTGGAATGTCTTTAGGTTCAATCATGGTCTTATCAAGGATGATAGGCTTGGTCATAGGTGAAGCAATGTTTGTAAGGGATATTTTTTTAATGCGTTTTTCCTTAAAATTTTGGTAGGATTTGAAAAAGAAGTCTTCCCAAGGTTTTATAGGCTCTATAGGCTCAGGACAAAAGAAATCTAATGAAACATTCCCACAGGAAGATAAAGGGTTAAATCAACTATGGTACATGGTAAATATTTCATTTTCAAAGGGAAAATTTAAGCATTTATAAATGATTGACAAGATGGCTTCCATGGAGCATAGCCATGGGTAACCAAGCTTCACACAAAATTGGTTTGATGTCAAGATGATGGAGAATGAGACATCTAATGTTTTTGATCCTATTTGTAAGGGTAAGGTGTGTTGCAAGAATTGAAAGAGGAATGAAGTGTTTCCATTGATGTCAACGTCAACTAGTTATCTACTAGTTGCTATTGATTGTATATGTTGAGGATATTGAGAAAATTGTATGAAAAGAAGGTTGCAAGCATTGAGTTGGTGAGGATGTTGTTTTTGGTGCTATGTTTTTCTATGTTTTGATTGAGGTGTAGGAGAATTTTTGCTGGTCCGAATTTCTCTTTGATGAAGTCTTATGGCATGTGGTCCAAGAATTGTGTTTCCCTAGTTCTAGTAAAGTTGTTTTTGGAATTTGGAAGTATTGAGCTTAATTGATCTATGTGTTTTACACTGGTGTGGATGACCATGTGTCACACACTATTTTTGAAGTTTATGAAGCATGTTGGATCTATTATGGGTCCTCGTGAATTATGTGTTTAGGTTTCCCTCATTATAATTTCACCTTAAAATGTTTGGCATTGACCTAATTTGAATTTGGAGTTGGATGGTTGACTTTGTATCTTTTTAAGGATGGAGATAGTATAAATAAAGAATGTGCTAGTGATGAAAATTGTACATAAGAAAATAAGGAAGATAAGTGAAAGAGAAGACATGAATTTGATATATTCTTAAAGTGTGTGAGTTAAGTGTGTGGTTGTTCAATTCAAAGCTTAACATCAAGTTTTTGGATGCAGTGAGCAGTAGGTGAACTATATCATTCATGTGAGTTAATCAGTTATTATAATGGAATCTTTGTTACATTAGGATTGTTGTCTCTCTATAACAAGTCTTCTTTGTCTTCTTTATATCTTTGTGGTGCTAAGACCTCTGGATTGTATCCCTATGGATAGTGAGTTCAAACAGTGAGTCCTTATTTCAGGAAATGAGCCATATTTTATGCCCTGAACCTTATCTTACGTAGTGAGCCTTTTTGTAATCAGTTTTGATATTCTCTATTGTGTGAGTTAATCCTCACCATGGTTTTCCTTCATTAGGTTTTCCACATAAATCTAGTGTTATTGTGTTTGTGCATTTTAATTTGATGGTTAATCACTTAATTAGTTTGTGTTAGTTTTAGTAATTGAATTTAAGGTTATAATTTTTGACAACTAATTCACCCCCCTCTCAATTGTCCTATCCAATAATTGGCATTAGATCTTGTTTCCTTGGTGAAGAGCTTAACCACTTGAGAAAGGTCCAAGATGGCTAACAAAATGGTCTTTGATTATCTGAGGTTTGATGGAACTAATTATGGTATCTGGAAAGTATTGATGGAAGAATATCTGGAGTATTGTAGATATTATGTATAGAGAAAGTTGATAAGAATCCCTACACTCCTGCAAATTGTCCAAGTAAACTTGAATAAATTAAAGCACATGAAGGCAATAGCAAGGAAAAGTTTATCTTGAAGAATAGTTTGGTACATTTTGAGTTGATTAAGGTTCAAAACTTGAAGATAGCTAAGGAAGTATGGGATGCTTTAGAAAGAGCACAAGATTGGGATGAAAGGGTAAAAGAGGAAAAATTATAGAATTGGGAAACATAGTTTTATCTTTTACATATGTACGAAGATGAGAATGTTAAATCCTATGTACATAGATTGGATGAGGTAGTGGCTGGAATGTGATCTCTTGGTGTTACTATAGATGAAATCAGAATTGTAAAGAAGATTCACATAACTCTTCTTGATGCTTATAGTGGAAAGGTGAGCGTTGTTGAGCAGACTATAGACTACAAGACTTTTACTAAGGATCTATTGTTAGTATTTTTGAAATCTTATGAAATGAGGAAGCTGAATCTAAGAAGTGGAGGAAAAGGAGCGAACACTTCTAAAGCTAAAAAAACTAAAGATCTGGATGATGAGAACTTTTAAGAAATTGAGGCTAACTTTGTAAGAAGATTGAGAAAAGGCTTTGGTAAGTGTGAAGGTAAATTTCTATTTAAATTCTTTAATTATGGAGAAATTTGTCACTATGTTTCAAAGTGTCCGAAAAGAGCTAAAAATAACAAACAAAGATATGAGAAAGAAAGGAAAGGAAAGAATATTAATAGAGCTTACTATGTTAATGCGAATTCTAGTATTTTAGATGAACATTCAAAATATGAAGATCTAGATGACAATGAATGCTTGTTCTTGGAGATTAAAGATGAACCTACTTCTACTAATTTAGAAATACGGTCAACAAAAAGTCCTCCGGAGAAGAAGGAAAAAATTGAAGGTAGAGTTATCTCTTCCCTACATGCTAAATAGGAAAATATTTTTTGGGTAGTTGATAGTGCTTTCTCACATCACATGATTGGTGACAAGAGTAATTTTGTGAAACTTAAAAAATATGATGGAGGTCTAGTTATGTTTGGAGATGATACTTGTACCAAAAACTATGGGATAGGCTTAGTAAGTTTTTATAGCAAGCATCATAGCAACGATGTCTACTATGCTAAGGGTTTAAGGCATAATCTTTTGAGCATTGGTCAAATGTACATAAAGGGATATGACTTGTGTTTAAGGATGATGAGTGTGAGAACTAGAAAGGATCTGGAACATTGATTGCTATAGAAAAGAATTCTAAAGGGAATATTTATTAGCTTAAATGTGTAGATGGACTATGTTTTATGACTCAGATAAATGATAGCTAATAATGGCATAGGAGAATGTGTCACATGAATTTTGATAACTTGGAAAGGATTATTACATTTTAAACCATGAGAGATCTAAAGAGAATCACAAAGCCTATAAATGCTATATGTAGGAATTGCTAGTTCAGGAAGTAGATAATAAATCATTAGAGATCAAGAGAATAATCTACTACTAGATTGTTGTATTTGGTTCATACAGATCTTTGTGGTCCCATGAGAGTGTGAAGGGTACTTGGTGAAAGGTTCTTTATGCTTTCAATTGATGATTATTCTATATATACATGGGTTACATTCTTAAGAGAAAAATCAAAAGCATTAGATAGATTCAAGGAATTCAAGGCTATGGTTGAAAATGAAGTGAATTTGAAGATAAAATTCTTGAGATCTAATAGAGATGGTGAATTCACCTCCCATGAGCTTAATATGTTTTGTGAAGTGCATGGAATAAAGAGAAAGTTATCTTCTCTAAGAACTCCTCAGCAAAATGGAGTCGTTAAAAGGAAAAACAAAATAGTTCAAGCAGTTGCTATGTCAATGATCACTAAAGCTAGATTACCGAAAGTTTATTGGAAATAATCTATTCACACTATTGTATATGTATTCAAGCAAGAGAAAATAGTATAAAGACTCCCTATGATCTATGACATGAAATAATTCATATAGTTAAATATTTCAATGTATTCAAAAGAAAATGCTATATTAAAAGAGATGAGGAAACCTTGGGAAAGTTTGATGCAAGAAGTGATGAAGGAATATTTCTTGGATACTCTACTAAAAGCAAGGCATACCAATATTTCAACAAAAGAATGAGGAATATTGTAGAAAGCTCGAATGCAAAGGTTGATAAAATAGTGAAGAATTCTATTGATATTGATGGATATGTGTCTCATGAACATGAATCTGCAAGAATAGAAGAAATTGAGGAAGAATAGGAGAGACATAAGAAAAAAGAACATAATGAATAGAATGAAAGAGAAGAAGATGCTCTAGTAGTGTCCCCTAGTATATCGAAATATGTATAGAGGAATCAGTCAGAAAGTTAGACTATTGGGGACAAGACAAATGGTGTGTTGACTAGAAGCAAAGATGCCACTGAAATAAATTTGTGCATATTATCTAAAATTGAGCCAAAGCCAGTAAGTGAAGCCTATGAGGATGAACATGAGAATGAATCAATGAAAGAAGAACTTTTCTAGATTGAAAAAAATCAAAAGTGGGAATTGGTCCCAAGATCGATAGACAATAATATCATTGGATCAAAATGGGTATTTAGAAACAAGTTGAATGAGAATGAGAAATTTGTCATAAAAAAAGTAAGGCTTGTGTGTAAAGGCTACTCACAAGTGGAAGGTATATATTTTTAGGAGAATTTTTCCCTAGTAGAAAGAATGGAACCTATAAGGATGTTATTAGCATTATTTGATTATATATATTTCAATGTCTATCAAACGAATGTCAAGTCAACATTTTTGAATGATAAACTAGATGAAGAGGTCTACATGGAACAACTAGAAGGATTTCAATTAAAAAATCAACCAAATATGGTGTGCAGGTTGAAAAAATATTTATATGGACGAAACCAAGTTCCTAGAGCCTTTTATGCAAGGCTAGATAAGTATTTGAATTAGCAGGGATTTAACAAAGGTATGATACACAATAATTTTTATTTCAAGACTAAAAATGACAAAATCTTGATTGTAGTTGTATATGTTGATGATATTATCTTTGGAGGAAATTAAAATATGTGCAAGATGTTTGTGGAAGAGATGTAGAGAGAGTTTCAAATGTCAACATTTGACGAGGTGAATTTCTTTCTTGGGCTATAGATTAATCAAACAGAGAAAGGAATTTTTATTTCACAATATATGTATGTGAGAAATGTTGAGAAAATTTGGGATGGACGGTTCCAAACCAGTAAGTACTCCTATGGTGACTAGTTGCAAGTTGGGTAAAGATGATGATTCACCTAAGAATGATTAGAGCAAGTATAGATCTATGATTGGTGGACTACTATATTTGACTACTAATAGACTGGATATTATGCATGTGGTTTTTCTTGAAGCTAGACTTCAAGAAGATCTAAAGGAAACACATGTTACTATAGTTTAAAGAATATTCATATATTTGAAAGCCACCCTAGATTATGGATTATGGTATCTTGAAGATATTAATTTTACACTAAGTGCTTATACAAACGCAGATCGGGTTGGAAGTATAGATGATAGAAAGAGTACAAGTGGTGTTGTATTCTTTCTTGGATGTAGGTTTTTGGCATGGTTGAGTAAGAAGCAAGATTTAGTCTCTTTGTCTACTGCTAAAGTTGAGTATATTACTGTTACATCTTATTGTACACAAGTTTTATGGATGAAATAGACATTGAAAGATATCACAGTGCTACATGATGTCCTATTTCTATCTTTTGTGATAACATAAGTGCAATTAAAACTTCAAAGAACCCTATTATGCACTTGAGAATGAACCATATATCTATTAGGTGTGATTTCTTAAGAGAGAAGGTCATGGAGAATGCAGTCAAGCTTGAGTTTGCTTTTAAAAAGGATTAGATTGTGGATATATTTATAATGGCTCTTCCTAAAGATACTTTTGAGTATCTACAAGATAAGGTAGGGGTTATTTCCTCTCCTTCTATAAACTAAGATGCATTTGGAGATGCATCAATCTGGTGGATTCATGGTTCTATCTCTCTGGGATGATAGTTTTGGTGGCTACCCCTTAGGTGGAGCAGGAAAAATTTTTAAGTGTTGTCATTATGAGCATTTTTTTTTCATTTCAAAGGAAATTTCAATGGAAATATCTTTTTTATTTTCCATTGATGTCAAAGGGGGGGAGAGAGCATGTGAAAAAAAATGGAGAGAGAGAGCATGTGAAAAGGAAAAGAAAGTTAATAAGAGAAAGCAGCTAATGAGGAAGATGATATTCTAAAGGGGAGAAGCAAGAGGAAAAATCTTGAGAAGTATTTTTAGAACTAGTATGGCGTATTTGATGGTTTTTCACATAATTTTTTGCCATCAATGACAAAGGGGGACATCATTGCCAGAAGGGAAAGAGGAATGAAATGTTGTCATTGATGTCAACTAGTCAACTAGTTATCTACTAGTTGTTTTTGATTGTATATGCTAAGGATATTGAGAAAATTATATTAAAAGAAGGATCCAAGTATTTAGTTATTCATGAGGATGTTGTTCTAGTGCTTGTGAACTATGTTTTGATTGAAGTCTAACAAAATTGTTGTTGATCTGGATTTCTCTTTGATGAATTATTATGGCATGTGGTTCAAGAGTTGTGTTGCCTTGGTTCTATTGAAATTGGTTTTGGCATTTGGAAGTATCGAGCTTAATTGATCTATATGTTTTACACTGATGTGGCCGACCATGTGTCAAGCACTATTTTCAAATTTGATGAAGCATGTTGGATCTATTATGGGTCCTAGTGAAGCATGTATTTGGGTTGCCCTCATTCTAATTCTACCCTAAGATGTTTGGCACCAACCTAATTTTAATTTGGAATTGGATGGCTGACTTTGTATCTTTTCAATGTTAGAGATAGTATAAATACAGAATGTGATAGCAATGAAAATTATACATAAGAAAAGAAGGAGGATAAGTGAAAGAGCAGAATTTTTTTTTATGTTATTCTTAAAGTGTGTGAGTTAAGTGTATAGTTGTTCAGTGCAAAGATTAACGTCGAGTTTTTAGATGTGATGAGTAGAATATGAACTCTATCATTCCTATTAGTTAATCAATGATTGCATTGTAATCTTTGAACATGCATTCGGTTTGTTGTCTCTTTATAACAAGTATTATTTGTCTTCTTTGTATCTCTATGGTAGTGAGCCCTCTGGGTTATAGCCCTATGGAAAGTGAGTCTGAAGAGTGAATGCTTATTTCAAGTAGTGAGCCTTATTTCAGGTAGTGAGCCTCATCTCAAGAAGTGAGCCTTTTTGTAATTGGTTTTGATATTCTCTATAGTGTGAGTTAATCCTCACCATGGTTTTTCACTCATTGGAATTTCCACATAAATTTGGTGTTATTGTGTTTGTGAATTTACATTTGATGGTTAATCACTTAATCAATTTATGTGTTAGTTATGGTAATTGAATTCAAGGTTATAGTCTATGACAACTGACTCACCCCACTCTCAGTTGTCCTATCCCACAAGGTGATTGATCCCATCGTGGGGAAAGTGAAACAATTATGTGTCTTTATCCATGCTTTTTGTTTATCATATGTTTGTTGATAGAGTTCATGCATAAGTAGAAATTCCTTGGTGATCACATTCTCTCCATAGATAGGATCAATTAATATCTCATTAGTGGGCTTATGATAGATTCAACTGACTATGTGGGTTCTTAAGCCTAAAAAAGTTCCATTTAAATAATTCCAATTGAAGAGGGTTTGACCAAACCACATTACACCAAGCCCCCTTGGATAGAATCCCACTATTTTTAAACCATACCTATAATGGAGTCTCCTTTACACCTATCAAAATGTTGATAAAAAATGGAGTCTCCTTTACACCTATCAAAATGCTGATAAAAAACCACCTTTGATTTACCTCTCAAGGGATAAAATGAATTCATTTAAAATTTATTTTTTGCAGATATGTAGGCCTTATTATAAGCTTCCAAAAAAGTATAATTTTATTTAAATTTAATTTCATTATTATATTTATTTTTTATTTCTTATGAATGTAGGCTTTTCCCTGAAAATCAAGCTCTATGTTTTGCACATGTGGAAAAACAAAAGATTATCAAAACAAAATTTTGAAAAATATGAGTGCACTAGATATTGAAGTCCTTGATCCAACAAAAAAAAATGAATTTCGATACATACAAAAAAAGTTACACATTATATGGTCCGCCTATGTGTAAATTATAATTGGTTTGACTTCAAAACTTGATTAAGGAAAAAATATTCAATAAAAGACTATATAACCAAGTGGAAGCACTATATATAGGAGTTACAAATATAAATTTGAAAGAATAATAATTTTATCCTTCATGGAAAAAAAGTTATGCGTTATACGGTGAGAATCACTTTTTAAAAATGTTGTTTTCTAAAAAAAATCTAGTTTTCAAGGGAGATGGAAAAAGAAGTGCAATCTAATTCCAAAATTTTTGAAAAAAAAATATTTATAATCTATAGACAAAATTTCACGAAACTCTAGTTTGCATCATCTTCAAATTCCTCATGGTTTAGCCGCTATAGGTGCCCGAAAGTGAAGATTTAGTTAGAAAATATTATTTCAGTGTCCAGTTTGGCCAAAAATTGTAAACCGCTATTGTGGGATCACCCATGTAAAGAGGATCATTGGGTTCATGTTTAAGTATATCTTTATATGAGAAAGCAATGTCAAGAGGCTTTTTAGTTCAACCCTTATGATGTTAAGTTTCGACAAATGCAACCAAACCATCAATAGGATTTTTCTCTATAGGATTTTGTTGATTAGTATCAATAAGACTTTATTAAATTGTATCCATATTCTCATCATCCGTTTCAATATTCATTATATCATTCTTTGAAGTTTGAATAGCTTTGAAAAATGAAATATTATGTTTGGGCATAGGGTTGTTAAATATTTGCAAGTTTTGGTTAGGAGGAACAATAGACTTATTTCATTAATCATTAACATCGCCAACTAAAATCCAACTAGAATCAATGAGGTCTTGTACAAGATGTTTAAGATGTTTACAATGTTCCATGTTGTGTCCATTTTGTTGGTGATAATGGAAATAATAGTTTGATCTAAAGTTTAGAGGTTAAGGCTTATTAGGATCAAGCGTTTTAACAAAAGAAAAAGTGATCATTTTTTGCTCTTGAAGTTGTAACATTATGCTATGGAGGGTATTGGGTAAGGGAGTGAATTTCCTAGATGGATCCCCAAATGTGAAAGGAGTTGTCTTCCTTATAGCAGCTAGTTGGGTATCAACAATTTGATTTGTTTTTTGAGGAGGATTTAGTTGAAGGAAGCCTTTATTCTTTTTTCTTTAAAGGTTGATAATTGTTTTGGTTTGTGGATTCATAATTCTTAGGATGCCTAGAGGTGGTTTTTGCTTCATGACTACTAATCAAGTTCTGATAATCATGAAGGGTAGTGTTGTGCAGTTTTTCGCACACACGCCCCGCTAAAAGTAAGGAACCTCTTTTTCTTTCATTCTTGGTGTCTTGGTCCTTTGATTTTGAGGATTTGGTTGTCTTGGCATGTGCATTAATGATTATTCTACTCATGCAAATATCTCCTTTTCAGGAAGTACTTGGAAATCCTATGTTTTCGAGCTCATCTCGGGTTTTTCTCTATTTTTGGGAAAATCCCATCTATGCGGAATTCTCTGAATGCTTTGAAAACTCGATGAAGGTTGTTTTGCACTATTTTTAGAAATTTTGGGACTTCGTGGAATTACGTCTGGTCTAGATTTTTCCAAAATTTCGTCGTGCCTTTAGGTTCCTGAACCTACTATATTTTTGATGCATTTATGGCTTCAGTACAATCTTGCAGTGCATCTTTTATTGGATTTAATTTTGATTTGTGATGAGCATTTCATGTCATTTTCCTTGTTGAGATTCGAGGTGCTAGGTTTTGAGTTTCTCTTGCTAGATTTTGTGTTTGAGATTGTAATCGTTCATTGCAGTGGAACTTTTTGGTGATCACTTGATTTGCTTGAGCTTCAGGGTTTTGTTGGTTGTTGTTGTTTTGATTTCCTTGACCTCATGGTATGTACATGATTCCTTTTGTTTTAATGAATGAATTGAATTTACTTCAGGGTTTGTGTGTGTGTATATCTTGAGTCAGGATTTTGACGTGATAAGATTCTAGTAATGGGGCTAGGGTTTCTAGTTCTAAGTTCAATGTTTTCCTAGTGGTTCGTATTGCCCTTCCTTCTACATACCTGTGATTCAATGAGGTTAGCCATTGCTATGTTCAATTCTTAATTTGATTTTATGTCTTCCCCATGTTGAGCTAGGGTTTGACCTAGAAATCTCCAACCTTCGATAAAATCACGTCTAGGGTGAAATCAAGCTCGTTATCCACTATTAAATTTGATATTCACCCTCTCTTAGTTGGGACGTGGGAGATTTCATGTGAGGAATAGTGGAAGTGAACATGGCAAGTGAGGATCCAAGCTGTATTATCATGGTGATTTCCTAGGGTTTCCCTTGTTGAAATCATTCCTTAGTTTGATTGGATCTCATTTGGATGGTTTGGAAGCATGGGTTGTTCATCTTGCACTTTTAATGAGTTGAATCTGGGGCTGAATTACCAACTCCTTAATTGTTTAATTGATCTAAGTGAAATCCTAATGAAGTAAAAGATTTCCAGTTTTCGGGCACTTCGCGGATTTCTTTCACCTTAGGACTTCCCTAGTTTTTCCATCGCTTTACTGTTTCCTCGAGAATTTTCTTTAAAGATGAAAATTATGTTGGCTTCACATAATTCCATTCACTCGAGAATTTTTTGAAATTCCTTTGTCCCTTCATTTTCTCAAAGTTCATAGATTATTGTTGTTTTCGCGAATTTTCATCCTAAGTGGAATTCTCTGAAACTTTGTTGAAAATGAAAAGCTACGAGATAACATGGTTTATTAGCTAGTAATTACGCATTGTATGATCTATTTGAGTTATTTAAAGGTGCTTTATGTTGTTTCTTAGTTAATGGTGGCTGATTAAATGATTATTGTAAGTTTTTGTGTTTATTTCACTGAAATCCGTTTGGCTAGGAATTTTCTAAAATTCCTCTCTGGCCTGAATTCTGCAGGAGCACTAAAAGCCCAAACTTTGAAATGAGTAGTTCTTATGAGTTTTTGGGGAATTTTTCTCATCATGGGACTTATATTGAAGATGAATATATCATTTGTGATTGATTAGCTTGGGTTTCATGTGATCTTTATTATGGTTTCTTTGTTGAATGCAAGCTGAATCAAGTCAAGCGGTTGTTGACAGAACCAAGGGAAGAGTAATGGATCCAAGTGCTGAAGGATCTATTGTTTCTGAGGTAGAAAGAATCAAAATGGACATAAAGAGTAGAATACTAGAAAGCAAGCTGACTTCCATCTAGTAAGAGGTCACTAATACAAATGTTGGATTGTGGGATTATGAAGAGTTTAAGACAAGGATGGCAGCAAAGAACCACCCTTTGTTGGCCAAAAGGATAGTGGAATAAGGGTTGGCACATGTAGCTGGATTCCCTCCTATAGTTCAGTGTTATGAGTTGGTTCTCGAGTGTGCTAGACACTATGACAGGGGTATGCAAAGGATAGTTGGTCCTCAAGGAAGAATTTTGAAAAATCTTAATCATGTGTTTATAGCCCAGACCTTTGACATGCCCGACAAGTCTCATGTGGTGGGTTTTGATATGGATGTGGCAAAGAAGTACTATGATGAAGATACCATGAAGTCCCAATAGGTCATCAATTCCTGGCTAGAGAAACCTAAGTCCCACTTTTCCAAGTTACCCAAGTACTTATTCAAAATTAAATTTAAGAAGGAATATTATGATGTTATAGCCCTTATCAGTAGGGTGGTAGGATTTAAGAGTGCAGGAGTGTTTGAAAATTGGATGTTCCATGTCATTGTAAGGATGGAGTAGAATGTTGACTACCATTGGGCAGGC
Source organism: Sequoia sempervirens (assembly GCA_007258455.2). Lineage (NCBI taxonomy): Eukaryota > Viridiplantae > Streptophyta > Pinopsida > Cupressales > Cupressaceae > Sequoia > Sequoia sempervirens. The sequence goes on along the minus strand of VDFB02000013.1, from coordinate 263,718,087 downwards.
ATTAGAAGTGCCATGATTCATGAAAAAATGTGTAATGTCCTACAGACGAAGACCTTCACAATGACCTCTTACTTGGTTTATGTGCTTGCAAGGTTCCATCCATACAAGGGAATAAGTACAAGGGGTGTGTTTGGGCATGATGTAATTTATGAAGTCTATCCATAGCTACACCTGGGTAACTCAAGCTATAGGAGGGTGAATGATGCATTCACCGTGTACACCACCAAGCTATTGCAATGTGTAGAGCATGTTATATTATCTGAAAATGGAAAGGAGTTGGTTAAAAGGTATGGAGCTTGGTTTATACAGTTTCCCACCTTTTCTTACATAAGGATAGATGGTTGTCAGAGGGCTCCATATAGACTTCCTAGGTATCCCATAGATCACATTATACTTCTAGAGGTCACAAGGAAGATCTGTGATTTCAATTCCATAATGAAGAATGATAAACATAAAATTGGATTTGGTGGTGATTTTCCTTTGAGGGTAGGCAGTAGTGAGGCATGCCCCTCTATTAATTTGACCTATGCTTCTGAAGAAGAAATGAGTACTCTAGGTTTATCTTTCCATTCCAAGAGATCTAGATTTGATAGGACTAGTGAGGCATAAAAGAAGGCCAACAGGGAATATAGTCATAAGGATGATATAGAGGATTACTAGGCCAACTACAGTGATGAATTTGAGATTAGAAGGAATAAGTTCTCTAGGCTACCGGTGAACTTAGTCTAGATATATAATGTGAAAGCCATTCCAAATCAGGTTGAAGATGATGGAGATTTGATTCAAGGCCATGACTATGAAGCTGTGAAGGATAAACTAGTTGGAGAAATAGATTGGATAAAGGAAGAGAAAACAAAATTAGAACAAATCATGACTCCAATGATCAAGTATAATAAGTTGTGGCTCAAGCATAAGATGTGGGAGTTGGAAAGTGAAGGTGTGCAATGCACTTATGATATGATGGGAGACTTGGATTCTCATTCCACTTCTAAGGAGTAAACTGAGCAGGATCCTAAGGGTAAGGGAAAGGTGAGCTCTCCTTTCAAGATAAAGATTAAAGATGTTCAAGTGAAGGAAGTCAAAGAGGTAGAGAAACAAAGAAAGCCTATTGAAAATAAAAGGAAACACATTTCAAGGACAAAGAAGTCAGCAAAGGATGAAGCTGAAAAGGAAGACAAAGAGGCTGGTGCTTTTATGCCAAAGAAAAGAAGGATAGTAATATTGTCACACAAGGAGAAGGAAACCTCTAAGGCAGGGGATGAAGTTGAATCACCAGTAATAAATGTGGAGAGTTCAGGAGAATGGACACAAGTATACATAAGGAGATCAAGAACCCCTTCTCCCAAGGATAGTGTGCCAAGGAAGGATGCTCCTTTAGTTACCCCTATTGTAGAGAAACGTGATAATATTCCTCCTTACCATGAGGCTCACAATGCACCAAGTAATCCAGGTGAATTTAAGGAGGTAGAGAGTCACCAAGATCCAGAAGAAGAAGAATTCCAAGAAGGTGAGCTCTACAGTGCTAAGGAAAAACTAGAGAAGGGGTTATAGTCTCCTTTGGTGAATTATGAGGATTCACCTGTAAGAAGTGAAGAAGATAGGCCTCCTTAGAGAGAGGAAATTCTAGTTAGGATTCCTTCACCAGCGCATGAGGAAGAAAAACATGATAAAGGAAAAGAAGATAAAGAAGAGACTCTAGAAAAGCAAGATTTGAATGAAGATATACCCAAGGATCAACAGGATGAGGTTGGAAAAAGTAATGCACAATCGGATTCTATTGTTCCAAGTTGGTTGGACAAGGAGTTAAAGAGTAAATTTTTTTTTGTAGATGATACTCCTCCCAATTGGGATAAATTATTGGCGAATATAGGAAAGGGTAAAGCAAAGAAGAAAGCCAGGGTTATCTCCAAAATTGAGAGAGATGAGGCAAATAATAGGGTGGTCCATATTGCTACTCTTGCTCCTGATAAGAATAAGGATGATGTGATTGGAAGTGACTACAATGTGAGGACTATCAATTTAGGCCCTACTTCCATGGAATGGGAGATTGAAGAATATGAATGCTCTAGTGCTATAATCTTGAGTAGATTGAGGAAAGAAGTGTAGAACAAGAAAGAATTGAAGAAGGAGAATGATAAACTCAAGACATATCTATAATATTTGATGAAACCCTTGCAATCAATCAGCTCCTCATCATCTGTTGCAAGTTTCCTACCACAAGAAACAATAACTGAGTTGGAGAAGATGAAGACCACTACACTTTCCACAACGAGCTGGTTACAGGGAGTGCAAATTAAAGGACATAATGCTATCAAGGACATCCTTTCAACTGGTGGAGATGCTATGAGGTCAATAGATTGGTTAAGGGATGTATTAGCTTAGGATAAGGAGGATGTGGATCTCTTGTTGTAGAAAACCAAATTCGTTATGGAATACATTGAAGATAAATTTGTAAGTGATGGCATTCTTCCTTCCTCCAAAGCTGCAAAACCTTGGGAATGGTTTGAAGTTTTGTAAATAAGGCAAAGGGTTTTGAAGGTGTACAAACAAATGAAACAAATTGAGGACACCTTGATTGAGATCTATAACAAATGTGTTTCCTTCTTCGAGGTTATGACAGGAAGAAAAAGGTTTGCACCAAAGCACTTAAGCTTGGAATAGTTGAGAAAATGGTGGCAACATATATATTCTCCTAGCAATGAGGACCCAGTCACTAAACATCAGTTAGATGATGCAACTACATACATAGCAGTAATGGATAAATATCAAACTAGTAAGGTGGATTGGGATAAAGTTATAAAGCAGTCAAGAAAAGACATTCAGTCCATTGAAAGGAGAATTAAGGTTTTAGCTTTGCCACCTGTGGCTGACTTGGAAAAGATAATTTTGATGGTGCAAGATAAGGTGGGACAAGATGAGGATAAAGGAGGGAGTAGTTAGTGAAATTCCTCATTGGAATTTGTGCTTCCCCATTATTTATCCTCTCCTCCACATTCATTGGACCGAGCTCCATTGGAGACCCCAGGGCGACCTGGATAGAGTGCATGCATTTAATGCCCAATTTTCTTTATTTTGAATTCCTATTGTCCGACTTGTTTTGTGGCCATTTCTTATTGTGAACCGTAATTGGGCCAACATATCTTAAGGGTTTATATAAATATGGCATTCTGCCTCATTTGTAATGGCTATATAGTTTTACGTTGGAGCTAACTAAGCAGTATAGCAAGAGCTAGAGTTAGGGGTTAGTCATATTTTCAAGCAAGTGTTGTAACAAAAGACTGGAATTGTTGCCATTTTGGGTGATTTAATGCAAGTGAATACATTGTGATTTGGTGCCTTTCTTGTGTTGAATTTTATCTGGCATGGTTCTTGTGATTCTATCTTTGGAATTGCTTAAGGGTATGTGCAGGATCATGATGGGCCAAAAAATGGCAATATCATGAGTATTTGTAGGCTGTGGCTGATGAATTTTTTTTTACCAAAAATTGATGAAATGAAAATGGTTTTTAAAGGATATTCTCAGCTTTCCACCAATATAAATTATGCTTTACTTTAATTTAATAAATAATTATTATTGATTTTCTATTTAAATTACGACTAAAGTCTTGATTGATAGGTTGATTGAAAAACATATATAGCTTTCAAAAGATATCACATTTTTGGAATCCAAAACATGCATCACATTATATGCTTCACATACTATAGGATTAGAAAAATAAAAATTGAATTTCATGAAGTTTTGACCAAGTTAAGGTGGTCGGACATATGAGTTTTTATATTTTTTAAAAGTTTTAATAAAAAATTCATAATTAATTATTTACTTGGAAAAAACATTACAAAAAAATATGCATCACATCTGGACATGATTCCTCTACTTATGTATAAAATATTATAAAAAAATATTATCATTTTATTGTGGTTAGGATGGTCAGACAGACACCTACTTCTTATTTTTCCCTGAAATTTAAGTACTACTTCATTGGAATTTCAAATTTTCACCAAATAGATTTATAAAAGAAAACAAAACCTAGTAGTTTGGAAACTACATTCAATTTGCTAGAGATTCTATTCTTACATATTTTTGAAATAATATAGATAACTTATTCAAATTTTTATGTCAAGTTGCCTAACTCTGATTTTTCTGAATTTTTTTGCCACTTAAGGGCCTGTTTTTTCCATGATGATCCTGCACATACCCTTAAGTTTATTTAATATATTTTCTAGGTTTAATGCTAGAAGAATTTATCGTGTTTATGATTTGATACTTGAAGTGTTGCAGTAATCTCTAGTCCATACTTTTTGCAGCTAGTTGGTTGTTAGTTGCTTTGCAAAGTTAGCTTGGACTTAAATTCAATGTGCTTAATTCAATTGTGGATGTTTGTTCATTTTGATTGCAATAGGGTTGTTTTGAATAAATGTTCATAATCTAAAAATATTTCGTGCCTTGAAGATTGTAGATTCATCTGGGTTAAGCAAGAATCGGTTTTTGAGGGATTGGTCCACTTCCAGTATTTTATCATTTGCATTGTTAATCTTAGGAGTAGTGTTAAATTAGAGATCTCTCTAAAAAATCTTATCTCTTTCGCTATTTCTTTTGTCATCTGAGTTAGATTTAGGATTAAAAAGTATCACCATATTGCTAAATTTGATAAGCTTTGAGATTCAGTTTTTGCTTGTAGTAAGGTCCCTCTGTGATTACCAACATTTTCACATTATGACTGAGTTGTTTATGCATTGTGAAGACATGACATTAAAGACCTTGGGGTTATCTCTTGAGGCTTGATGATAGAGATTTACCTTTCAAGAGAGATAGGATATTATATTTTGTCTGAGTTGTTGTTGTGCAGAAAACACCATCAATAAGTATTACACACATTTACAAATGAGGGGAACTTCATCATGGTATGTTTATCTTGTATCATAGTTTGCAAGTTCCCAATGAAAATCTATTGAAGGTGAGGATCAAGAATCTTTATGTCTAGTTGGGAATAAAGTGATTGGTAGTGTGAAATAAAGTAAGTAATCTTTTTGTTATCTTTTTGCTTACATCTCATCAAATTGGCTAGGGTCATCCTAGGAATCATATGCACTTGGAAATGGTTTATAAATGCCTCAAAAATTTCATTGAATGAATGATTTGAGTTGTTTGGTAATGAAGAAAACCATTCTAAGGTGGTGTCCTTCGAGGATCTAGGGAAAAGCTTAGCAAAGAGCTTATCCTCAAGAATAGAATCACTTTTAAGGCAATATAAGCAAAAACATGGTTAGAAGGATCTTGTTTCCTCCATATTTCTAAAATATAGGCACCTATATACCTTGTGGCATCAATGTTCTCAAAATATCAAAGGATAAGGGATTGCTTTTGACATAATATCTAGGCTGGTCATTTTTATTTGGTTTATTGCGGAAAGTTGCTTTTGAAGGGATGAAATAATTTGCAAAAGTTGATATATGAGAGGATCATTGTTTGCAGTTTGAGGTTGAGGTGAATAAGGTGGGGGTGTGTATGTGTTTGAGGGAAAAGTGAATGGAATGCTTATATGAGGTAAAGTGGTAGGAGATATGACTTGCAATGCCACAAAGGTACTAGGGATGCCAGTAGAAATACCTAAGGAAGGAATCACATTGCTAATAGGTTGCATTCTTGTTGTAACTTGAGGATTGGTATAGGTAGGGATACAATCCATTTGGGAGGAGGGATTTGAATCCCTCCATGGCTTATGAAACTATTCAAAGGTAAAGGAAAACTAGTGGTTGAGGTAAGATGAGGTCTAAAAATCTGAATTATGCTAAGCATAAGACCAAATCCTTCACTTTCAATCATGTGATGCATGTTCTCTATGATAGGGATAGCAGTGGTTGCATGTTTGATTCACATCAAGTTCACCAAAATGAAACAATGGAAATAGGGGAAAGGGGGAGCTTTCTATCCTTGAGGAGATAGGATTCTTATTTCATGTGCTTGTTTTACTCAAGGAAACACTAGAGATCTCAATCCAATGTAGAAAGGGGAAAGAGATCTTACAATAGGGTTTTCCTAGGGTATGTTTAATGACTAAAGGGGGGTTCACCACCAAGCTAGGGATTGGAAAGAAAATTAACATGAAAGACGTAATTATGAAACTTAATGATATGTAAGATTACAAAAAATTACCTATAAATGAATGCAAAATAGAATGATAAATTGAGAGATAAAAAGTGTGCACATGGAAACTTGTAGCAACTTGAATGAAGTTCCGAAATGGTGAAAATATTGAATTTAAAGAACATTGGGATTCATATGCTAGGTGGGGCGATTTAGTCCTAGATTAGAGTTTCTAGGCAAGAACAAATATCTGACAAAGATGAGTTTGAAACTCTTGAAATCTAGAAATTTGATTGTATTGGGACTCATATGCCAGAAGTGGTGTATCAGTCTAGTTTAGTTTTTTCGGAGGATCAGGATCTAAACTTTTTCTTCAATCTCTACTTTGTCTTCTTAACCTGGTTTTTGGATCTAAATTGGGAGATTCTACTTTGTAGGTGTTGTTACCATAATTTCACTTACAACTCAATTTGGTAGATCTGAAACTATTGATTGCATTAAAAGGTGAAAGGTATAAAAACAAATTTATACTATGCTTAAACCATTGCACAAAGGTTCTTTCAAATGAAATTTAGATTCATTATGCAAATGTTCTTTACAACAGAAAAGAGTCACATAAGTTTGCATAAAAATTTGCTATTTTATTCACTATACAAAAAGAATGCATAAATATCTAGCACAAGTTGTGGGCATGACTGATTTAATACAAAATAAACATAAATGATACAACTGAAGATAAAATTAGAAAAACACATGAGGAGAAGTATATCCATCATTGCCTAGTGGCATAGTCTGATGTTGATCTTCTTTGTTTCAGCTCCTCCTTTTTGTTGATCTTCAATTGAACCTGCATGATGATGAAAGGATCAGGTTAGAGCTCTAGATATCAATCTCATCATATGTCCTGGGTGCTGTCATAATAGTGGTTTACAATTCTTGAGAGGAACGAATTTTAGCTGAAATCACATATTTTTAGAAAATATAATGATTTAAGCCTTAAAAAGTTCCATTTTAAGGATTCCAATTGAAGATGGTTTGATCAAATCACCTTAGATCAAACCCCTTGGATAGAACCTCGCTAGTTTTAAACCATACTTATAAATGCGCTCCTTTACACCTATCAAAATGCTGATAAAAAATCACTTTTGATTTCGATTTTGGGGGATCAAATGAATTCATTTAAAATTTATTTCAAATGATTATGGTATTCCTCAGAACAAGCTATCCAATGAATATAATTTTAATATGTTTTGGTTTGTTATGTATTTGTTTTTTAAGATTTATTAAACATAGGTTTTTCATCGAAAATGAATTTCTTTGTTCTTCACATGTGGAAAAAAGAAGATTATCAAAAAAAAATTGAAAAATATGAGTGCACCAGATATTGAAGTCTTTGATCCAACAAAAAAATTAAATTAAATTTTGACATATACAAAAAGGTTATCGCTATACAACGACTGTGTTTTGAATTGTAATTCGTTTTGACTTTGAAACTTGATTAAGGAAAAATATTCAATAAAAAACTATCTAACCAAGTGGAAGCACTAGATATCGAGTTAGAAATCTAAATTTGAAAGAATTATAATTTTATCCTGGGAAAAAAATCTATGTTATACGGTGTCGTCACTTTTAAAAATGTTGTTTTCTAAAAAATCTATTTTCGTGGGAGATGGAAAAAGTGCAATTTGATTCCAAAATTTTGAAAAAATATTTTTAGAATCTGAGACAAAATTTGATGAGACTCTAGTTTGCACCATCTTCAAATTCCTCACAGTTTAGCCGCTATAGGTGCCCAAATGTGAAGATTTAGTTAAAAATAATAATTTCAGTGTCCAGTTTGGCCAAAAATTGTAAACCACTATTATGGGATCACCCTCCTATCAACAAAAATATGCCTATATCTATGATACATTTGATCAGTTGAATACCAAGGTTTTATCTAGACTATGAATTGTATTTTTCATCAATGAAAGTGACTTCAAGCCACAACAACCACTTACATGCCAAAGAAAGTCATGAAAATTCTTCATTAAAGTTACAATGGTAAAATCCAATCAAAGAGACGGTCACCTCTAACAACAGTAGCAATCACTTATTTGAAAGGAATAGGAAAAGAGGATAATGGGTATTTAGTCATGTATGCAAATGATTGGAACATGCACAAAGAAACAACCTACAATCCATTGATTGAGGGTATGTATGAGGTTCATTGTTTAGGTTTATTTTTATTTTTTTGTTTGTGTGAAGGTGGGTAGAGAATTAGAGGGTTGTTAGGATGTCCCACGAGGTATGTGTGAGGTCAATTTATCAAGGGGGTCTAATGGACACTTGCGCATTCATAACCTCGATGATCTTGGTTTTATGTGTCTCTAATAATGGGCAATCAAGAATCACTTTTTTATTGAAGGAAGATGAATTATTATTGTTTCCTTTTTCTAGCACCATGATATTCTCCCTAGAAGGACAGTTGTTAGAAGAACTACAAATAAAATTTTATTGACATGTTCATGGATTGGTTCTTCTAGAATGACTACATCATAAGTAGGGAAATGATCAATGGTTGAAGTGTCTTACTCAATAAGGGTTGCCTTAGGTGAAAGAGGGAAATTAAGATTCTCATGACTCTCATTGGTGGTGTTTTCTAACATCAAATCATCTTCCTTACAACTAGTGGAGATACTCGGAGAATAACAAGTATGAGTATCATCATCATTTACAATTCTTTCCTTTTTTCACTAATGTCTTCCAAAATAGGATAGGTAGGGGAAGGATCATAAAGAGGATTGATATAGACCAACATATCCTCATCATTTATAATCTGATCTTCCTTGAAACCATTTTCACAAGCCAAAGGAGAATGGAAATGAGATAAGGTGATGTTTAAGAAGGTGTATATGATTTCATTCTCTTGTGCTAAAATATCTTCCCAAAGGGGATAAGGAGAAGGAAAAAAAAGATCCTCATGGTTGTCAATGAGTGTATCTTCTTTCACCAAGATACCTTGATCACTAAAAGGAGAGGTGTTGGGAGAAGAATAAACATCATCATCATGGTTATCTATGTTTGTATGCTCTTCTATCACATCATCCACACAAATAGAAGAGATAGGAGGGGGTGTAAGTTTATGGTTAACATTTTTAGTTTCACCCTCTTGTGCTAAGAGACTCTCATAACTAGGACATGCATTGAATGAATGATGATCATGCTTATTGACTAACTTTTTCTTTGCAAATTTGGAGAAGATTGAAACTAACATTTTGAAATAACAATCTATGCTAACTCTAAATGCAATGTAAAAGGCGGAAATGAACTACAAATTTTAGATGATAATTGATTGATTATGCTATGTAACAATATGAGAATGCAAATTTGAAATTTAAACGATGCATGAAATGAGAAAATTTAATTTATATCTAATGAAATGCATTTTACACAAACTTAGCCAACTGATATAGCTAGGTAATGGCATGCAACAAAAGCTTAAAAATAGGGTTTTTAGTTCTATAAAAGGCAGTTTTAGGTGTGAAAAGAAACTGATTCACCCAAGGTGGCAAATGAGTCCTAGTACAGATTTTTTATAGAATTTGTCAAAAATATCTAAGTGATTTTGATGTTTTCTATGTTGTAAGATGCAAACCTAAGGTGAAAATGAAATATTATAGAAAATTTTAATGATTTTAGATGCCAAAAATGCAAACTAAATGCACTTTCCATGAACGCAAAATTTGAAACCTAGCATGCAAATTAATCCATGCAAACCTTAATGTAAGGTCAATGCAAGCTAGATGTATGATAAAGGAGTCTAAAATTATAAAAGAAGGTGTTTGAAATGTAGGTTCACCAAAATGAACCATTAATTTTTGGGTGCTATAGCTCTCTTACACTCTTAGGGTTTTTCACCTAGAGGGAGAGAGATAGGCCAAAAACCTAGGCAGTTCACTCAAACTAATACAAGTATAATGGAAATATGAATGAAATTTTCCTAGATGAGATTATCTACATGCAAAAAACTAGAAAAATACGTTGATTATTAAGTGAAAACTAAAGAAATGTAGATTGTTGGAAAACACATTATGATATGCAAAAATACCTAGAAATGAATGCAAATTGTAATAGAAATGAAGGAAAGTGAAGGTGTGAACATAAGAGCTTGATGGGGAATGGGAATGACTTATAAAATGTTGTTGATGCTATAAATTTGGGCTAATGGGACTTATTTTCCATTCTTGGAAAATTAGTTCCAGATTTGGGTGAACCGTAGATTTTTGGCACCCTGGATCTTTCTAGCACTTCTAGGGTTTTTCAACTAAAGGGAGAAAGTAGGTCAAAAAGATATAGCTAGGTTCACTCAGATTATACAATGTATGATGTTATTTGAACTAAATGAAATGATCTAAGTGTAATTATACGAACTAATTGACTGATTATGTGTACAAAACCTAAGATTTAAGCAATGTTGGAAAACACATGCAAGAAAGAACAAATGTGAAACAAGACAAAAAGAGGATGAAACAGAGTGCACCTAGGAATAAATTGGAGAATCAAGAATCTTATAAACACTATCTGAAATCATAGAAAATGACCAGGGGGACTCATTCACCATTGATGGTGAATCAGTCCTACTTCTCATGAAAACTGTCGGGAACAGGTTTCTGAGTGTCGAGTTCAAAATATGACAAAACCTAGATTTCTAGACTTAAGGTGGGACTCATTCACCACTAATGGTGAATCAGTCCTCTCCCAAAATTTTGAGAACTCAGGGGATAATTCTTGAGCACTAGATCTGAGGTTGTCTACTTGTCGGGTTATCAAAGTCAAATCTATAGAAAATGGACAGAATGTCTTCTCCAAGATTAAAATAAGATATTGTTAACTTGAAACACTTTGTTTACATCTTTTCCAATTTTCAACAACTAAATTCTTGTCAAATATGCATACACAAGTCTACAAACACACATGCAAAACCTTGGGGAAAAAAGGTTAAGGGTTAGGCTATAGGGATTTTCCTTGGTCAAATCCCACTTTGGTAATCAAACCCTTAAAGAACTAATGAAATGAAGGATTATGATAAAAAAAATAACATGGAAATGCTATCAACTTACCAAACCCTTTTTAAAGAAAATTTCAAGATATGTTAATGGTTTCTCTTGAATGCTTGATTGATGCTTGATTATAGGATGTAAAGTGTTCAAATGCTAGTTGAATGCTTGAATGAGTTAGAAGATTGTAGGAGATGTAAAATGAGGATAAAAAAACTTATTTATACAATCTTGTGCCTTAGTAACCCATTGATACCTCATCATAGGCCAACATCAAGTAATTTTGAATAAAAAACCTGAAAGGAAATTTGAAATATTTTGAATTTAGAGCCAAGAGGGACTCATTCACCACCCATGGTGAATGGATCCGACCTTATGCTTGAAAATGGGTGTTAGGAATTAAGTCACATTTAGTATTATTTGTCAGGTTTATATTAAAAAATACACTTAATTAAGCCTTATAAGGGTATAAAGGGGTCAAATAAAGCATAAGAAAGGTGTAAATAGTGAAATTATGCCTAGAAATGTGTGAAATCTTGTTACAAGACTTTACAACACTTCAAAATAGGACCTGATTAGTGATGAAAAGGTGATTTTTACATGAATTATAATAAATAGAGTCTAGAAAAGTATGGAAATGTTTTCCAACACTTAACAACACCTTCAAAAGATGCCATTATTTTAATTTTAAGGACGTAAAAGTGTATGGTCAAGCCACATTACATCAATAAATCAAAGCAAAATGGAAGAAGAATCGTGAAGAAAGACCTAAAAGGCCATGAAAATGACAAGGTGCCATTTTTCTATGACATATTTAGCCCCCACTTTAGTGAGAGGATGAACTTGCTTCAAAATAAAACTAAAGTAGCCATGCATATCTAGAGAAAGGTTTGAATGCACTTATGTTAGGAAGATGGAATGACAATAATCAAGAGGGATGATCAAGCTCCCTGGATGAAGATCCCATGGAAAACTAAACATAAGAACAAGAGAACACACATGTGGATTCAAACAAGAAAAGGGAGAATTGGATTGAACTTCGATTGTCTATCCAACTAGCTATGGATTAGATCTAGGTTGACTGTTTGAAAAAGAGAATGCATACTCAATTAGGCATGATAAAACTCATGGCAGTCCATCAGGTGTGAAGACCCAAAAAGTGAAGTACATACACTAGTTGGTATGCACTCATAAACACAAAGGTGGCTATGGGGAAAGTCATGTCATTGGATGGTCTTTCTGCTCAACCATATCAAAGTTATACCTCCTGATAAATTTAACAAGGAACCAAAAGGGAAAATGTTGGTTTGTGCTTCATGAGACAAGCAAGGCTTTGTATGCTTAGAATTCATGAATAAAAAATGATGGTACCATAGGCATGCAAGTTGTGTTATACAAAGTGTAAAATGCAAAAATTTCAAATGTAAAACTGTTTAAAGGTTGTTAAGTTCATGCAAGGTCTATCACTTAGGGAACATTGTAACTAATGTCTCCAATCAAAGAGGGATGGATGAAATTATGCTAAATGTCATGAAGGACCCCCCACAACTTTAAAGGAATTACACTAAGAACTAATGCACACCAATTTAAAGGAATCTCTGTGAGAAATTACTTTAAAGTAGCAAAGGAGAAATGAAAATAGAAAACAAGACACGAGAGCCAACTTGGATGATGTCTAAGTTAGGTTGTGTCATGTACACAAAAAAGGAGAACAAAAGAAAAGGGAGTTTCCCCCCAAAAAGGAACACACCAAACACATAAGGGATCTATGGATTTGGGGTTAGTATGTTCGTTGTTTCAATGTTTTTATGAAAGAGATCAGAACTATCATTATTCCCCAAAGCACATAGAACTAGAAGAATGAAACAAAGAGAGCAAAACAAAAGGAAAATGAAGTCCATTTTGGGTCAACATGGAGGAGACATTGTAGTCTCAATTCTTTGCATTGACCCCAGAAGGAAAACAAAAGTGAAATAAAAAAGAAAAAGGAAAAAGAAAAGGAAAAGTTTTTTGGTCAACATAAAGGAGACATTTCGGTCTCAATGCCTTGCATCATCCCTAAAAGGAAAAACACAAGAAAATGGAAAAGTAAAAAGGAAAATGGACCAATTGGGTCAACATGGAGGAGACATAAGGTGTCTCAATGCTTTGCATCATACCCAAAAAGGAGAACACAAAAGAAAAAATGAAAAAAGAAAAAGGACATTTTGGGTCAACATGGAAGAGACATAGGGCATCTCAATGCTTTGGGTCATCCCAGAAGGAAAACACAAATTTTTTTTGAAAAAGGTGATGCATGACATATAGAAGAATAGAGGTACAAATACAAGTGTACAAGGAGAGGGAAAACAACAAATGCACGATACGGGGGAACACAACATGCACGTACAAGAAAAATGGAAAGGGGCTAGTAATGCAAGTGTAAGTCAACCATTAACTAAGTTATTGGTTTCTCAATCTTAGTAGTTAAGAAAAAAAGGAATAACAGAGTTAAGAGACAAATACAAGTTCATTAAAAGGACAAGGCTAACAACCTCTGGCCCCCGAAAAAGTGTAAGGAAAGAATGAGCTGAGGTGGGTGATGTGAAAAGATCATGCAATAGTGAGAATGAAAAATTCTACAACTATGGCATGATAAAAGGGGTTTTGTTTTAAGGGATAATGGGAAAGCACTCAGTATCAATGAAGTGATACTTGTTTAATATGTCATTCAATTTTTGGCATTCTTTAGTTCGATGTCCAAGAATATGATGATATTTGAAAAATTGTATGTTAGAATCTTTAGGACAAATGAAAAACCTATTCATAGGTGGTAAAAGTATAAGACCTTCGTTTAAAAGCATTTGAAGTCTCCTTTCACATTTAGGTGGAGGATGTGTAGGAAACTTGAGTTTTTTCAATTTGTAAGGCCATTTTTATTTTCTAGATTCTCCTTTCTCATGAATGGAAGGAGGAGGAGGACCCATGGGGATCCTAGAATCCTTGTCATGAGAATTAGGTAATGGTTGTTCACATGGAAGGAGAATGTTTAAGTCATGAGGAGAATCAAAGATCATTGTACCCTCCTTGTAAAGTCTCCAATATTCAAAAGGGGATCTATCAGGATGAGAAGGATCTTGATATCCTAATGTAGTGGTGTTTTCTTCTATTGGTTTTTGTTAAAGAAATTGATGAATGTCATGTTCATGTGCTGTGTCACAACCTTGTTTACTTAGGATAGTAAATCATTTACCATATGTTTCTTCAAGGTTTATGGGAGTGTTTGTGACTTTGTGATCATAAAATGGTTGAGGGTGTGTTTGTTGAGAGGAACAAGGTCCACTTGATGGAGGAACTTTAGGTCTTTCATTGATTTCAAGATGTAAGTAGGAAAAATGATCAAGAGCTACAATAGTCATAAGAATATATTGTGGCTTCATTAATGGGAAAAAGGATGCATTGGCTTCTAGGTTTTCAAGGCAGTCATTGTAGAACTTTTTCATGTTATCATCATCTTCTCCAATGATGTATACATCATGAGGAGGACAATCATGAGGAGTTGAAGGAGCATGAGGAAACTCAAGGTCATTAGGGTCACAACCAAAAGCACAATTGGACATGTCTACCAAGGATTTTAATGAATTCCAAAACTTATTAAAAGAAAATGCCATGGTGTAAGTAAATCAAGAAGCAAGAAATAAATGAAAAATAGAGATTCTAGAAATTGAAACAAAATTGAAACAGAAAGTAACTACAAAAATTAGTAATGCAAAAAACACTCAAGAAATGTTTGAAAATGAATTCTAAAATGTGCATGTGGACTGATTCACCCAGGGTGGTGAATGAGTCCCAGTATCATATTTTTTTTGTGTTTTTCAAAAAATCTAATTTGATTCTAATACTTTTCATATGCCAATTAAGAATGCATATGTAGATTTTTAGTTTTTTCAATGATATGTAATGCAAAAATGAAATCTAAATGAGTCTTTCACTAATGCAAATTAAGAAACCCTAGGATGCAAAAACAAATCAATACCCTAATTGAATGTTGATGCAAATTAAGTTTAAGATGCAAGATGCAATTGAAATCAGAAATGTAAAGTATTCAATTTGCAGGTTCACCATAATGAACCGTAGATTTTTGGCACCCTAGATCTTTCTAGCACTTCTAGGGTTTTTCACCTAAAAGAAAAAATTAGGGCCAAAAGATCTAGATAGGTTAACTCAAATTATGTAATGTATGATGTTATTTGAACTAAATGAAATTATATAAGTGAAATTATATGAACTAATTTATTGATTATGTGTACAAAACCTAAGATTTATACAATGTTGGAAAAAAATGATGTTTGCATATAATGAAGTATGAATGAACAACTGCAAAACAAGACAGAAAGAGGATGAAATAGAGTGCACCTGGGTAGAAATTGGAGAATTTGGTATCTTCTAAATATTGTCTGAAATCACAAAAAATCACAAGTGGAATTCATTTGCCACTGATGGTGAATCAATCCCACTTCTGATGAGAACTCTTAAGAATAGGTTTCTAAGTGTCAGGATCTGGAATCTAACAAAACCTAAATTTTCAACCTGAAGGTGGGACTCATTCACCACTGATGGTGAATCAGTCCTCTCCCAAAATTTTGAGAAATTAGGGGACAAATCTGTAGAACCATAGCTAAGGTTGTCTACTTGTTGGGTTGTCAAAGTCAAATTTGTAGAAAATAGACAGAATGTCTTCTCAAATCTTGAAATAAGATATTGTTGACTTGAAACACTTTGTTGAATTCTTGTCCACTTTTCAACACTTAAATTCTTGTCAAATCTGCATACACAAGTTTGCAAAAACACATGCAAAAGGGGAAAATGGTTAACTGTTAGGTTATAGGGATTTTCCTTGGTCAAATCCCACTTTGGTAATCAAACCCTTAATGAAATAATGAAATGAAGGAGAATGGTAAACAAATAACATGAAAATTCTATCAACTTACCAAACCCTTGTTGAAGAAAATCTAAAGATATGTCAATGGCTGCTCTTGAATGCTTGATTGATGCTTGATTATAGGATGCAAAGTGCTCAAATGCTAGTTGAATGCTTGAATGAGTTAGAAGATTGTATGAGATGTAAAATGAAGAGAAAAACACTTATTTATATAGTCTTGTGCCTTAGTAACCCATTGATACCTCATCACAAGCCGACATCAACTAATTTTGAATAAAAAACCTGAAAGGAAATTTTATTTTATTTTGAATTTAGAGCCAAGAGGGACTCATCCACCACCCATGGAAAATGGGTCCCACCTTAGGCTTGAAAATGGGTGTCAGGAATTAAGTCACATTTAATGTTATTTGTCGGGTTTACATTAAAAAATACACTTAATTAAGCCTTATAAGGGTATAAAGGGGTCAAATAAAGATAAGAAAGGTGTAAATAATGAAATTATGCCTAGAAATGTATGAAATATTGTTGCAAGACTTTACAATACTTCAAAATATGACTTGATTAGTGATGAAAAGGTAAGTTTTAGGTGAATTATAATAAATAAAGTCTAGAAAAGTGTGGAAATGTTTTACAACACCTTCACATGATGCCATTATTTGAATTTTAAGGACTTAAATGTGTATGTTCAAGCCACATTACATCAATAAATCAAAGAAAAATGGACCAAGCATCATGAAGAAAGACCTAAATGGCTATGAAAATGACAAGGGGCCTTTTTCCTACAACACACTGGGAAACTATTCTGGAGCCCATTTCGGATAAATGGGTATCCAAAACTATAGAAAACCTATTTTAGGCTTGGTAGCGGGGCTCATTCACCATCAATGGTGAATCACTTCACTTTTGAATTTATTAAAATCCAAAAGTGGAAAGTGAAGTCTCTGGTCTACACTTCGGTTCCTAATAGGTTTCCGCCTCTGAAAGTCTATTTTTCAAGTCTAAAAGTGACCTTTTGTTGATGTTTTGACTTGTTCAACAAGGGGATGTCTTCAACAACTTTGCAACTTGATCTTCAATGATTTCTAAGCCTTCAGGATGTCTAAATCTGCAAACACACAAGAAGAGAAAGAGGAATGTTGAATGTTAGGGTATGGGGGTTTGCCTTGGTCAAACCCTTTTTAGGTAATTAAATCAAATGAAGAAATAATATGAAGAATGAAAGTGAAATTAATGTATTAATTCCTTTCCATGATGATTGATCTTAGATTGTTGCAACAATATGAAGAATCTACCCATGAATTTTTTAAAAATGTTATCTTGGTGACTTGAGATGTAAGAATGATGGATGAATAATGAAGAATGGTTATGATTTAGAGCTTAGAGACTTGTATTTATAGGAAAATCACCTTATTTTCTTGTTAATTGGATCCTCAAGGCCGACATGGAGAAAAACAAAACTTAAAATCTAACTTTTTCCCATTGAAAACTCAAAAATGACTCAAATGGGACTAATTCACCACCTTGGGTGAATCAATCCCACTTGGTGGTGACTCATTCACCACAGATGGTGAACTAGTCCCAAAGGGGTCCATTTGCCAGCTGGGTTGTTGGGGAATGAGGAATTCTAGTTCTTATATTGATTTCATTGGGTATTTGATCAAATTATGCCTTTGGATGGACAATATGGGTCAATAGGGGCCTATTAATGATTATGAAAAATGTCAATTAGGGCTTGGGACACAAATTTCAATGTGAAAGTGTAATTAAATAAACATTACAACACTAAAATGAGGTCCACATAGTCGAGAAAGGCACAACATCCAATGTGAATGTGCGAGACACATTACAACACTAGATTAGAGTTAAGTTTAATTCACAAGCCTTCTAGATTGATGTGATAATGCAATTAAATACATTTTATAATGTTCAATTAAGGGAAAATGGGTTCATTAAGTCTAGAAAGGCGTGAATGTCTTTTCCAACCTTTTACAACACCTTTGAACAAGACATTGATAAATACATTTTAAAGGATCCAAGACCTAATATGGACATGTAAAAAACTTCACAACACCAAATCAAGGCCTCCTTAAGTCCAATTTATCATCAACTATTCCCATGTCAAGCAATAAATACCTTTTTATGCAATACAAAAGGATTAGTGTATGAGAGATAAAATTTGCCAAAGTGTTGTGTTGCCAAATGAAACAACTTTCTTTGTATTTAGGAAAAGTTCATCCAAAGGAGTGGAGGGATAAGATTAATCCTAGGGAAAGTGATAAATTATTGAGATGTTTTGAGACATCTCAACTCATGAGATGAGGACATGTGGAGGGTGATATGGAAAGTAGATGGTGAGGTGGAGGTGACATGGAGCCACGTGGAGGTACTTTCAAGTACCTTGGTGAAGAGTGAAAAATAAAAGACTTGTCTCATTCTGCCCAAATCATGGAGAGATGTGACAGTAGAAGAATTTAAAATTCTTCTAGAATCTCCATTGATTTTGGGGTATATGTAGGATCATGATGGGCCAAAAAGTGGTGATATGATGGGTATGTGTAGATTATGTGGTTGATGACTTTTTTTAACCCAAAATTGATGAAACAAAAAGGGTTTTTAAAGGAGATTCTCATCTTTCCACCAATATAAATTATGCTTTACTTTGAATTTAATTTAAATAAAAAAATTTATTCATTTTCTATTTGAATTACAACTAAAGTCTTGATTGATAGGCTGATTGAAAAAGTTCTATAGCTTTAAAAAGGTATCACATTTTTTAAATACAGAACATGCATCACATTCTATGCTTCACATACTATAGGATAAAAAAAAATTAATTTCATGAAGTTTTGACCAAGTTAAGGTGGTCAGACATATGAGTTTTTATATTTTTTTAAGTCGTAATAAAAAATTCATAATTAATTATTTACTTGGAAAAAAATTACAAAAAAATATGTATCGCATTGGGACATGAGTCCTCTACTTATATCTAAAATATTATAAAAAATAATTATCATTTTATTGTGGTTAGGGTGGTCAGAAAGACACTTCTTATTTTTTCCTTGAAGTTTAAGTACTACTGCATTGAAATTTCAACTTTTCACCAAATAATTTTTTGTTTTAAAATAAACCTAGTAGTTTAGAAACTACATTCAATTTGCTATAGATTCTATTCTTACATATTTTTGAAATAATATAGATAACTTATTCAAAATTTTATGTCAAGTTTCCTAACTATGATTTTTCTAAATTTTTCACCACTTAAGGGCTTGTTTTTTCTATGATGATCCTACACATGCCCTTTGGAGATTGGACTTGGGAAGAATAAAGAGAATTAAAAATTCCCCTTGTAAGGACATGGGGAGTGGAGAAGTGTATTAAAAATTGGGGTTTAATTCCTCCAAAAAGGTTGGAGAAATATAGTGGAATTAAAAATTCCACATGTGCATATTGGGGGAATAAAAATGAATTAAAAATTCCTTAGGGGATGGGCTTAGCTTCTCCAAAAGGAGAAACCATTAAATAGATTTGACTTGGGTACCTTTTCCATTATTTGCAAGAAGACAAGATTAAGGGCTAATTTATCATGATTAAGAGTTGTGCAAATGATTAGGTAGGCTAGTGTTGGATTAGAGGTAACTTGCATTTTATGGAGGATGTGACACTAATCACAATTAGTGATGTGCACATCCTAATCACAGACTAATTAGATTAATATGGATTAGGGGAGTATTATGGAGGATGTGACATGACGACACAGAAAATATGAATTAAAAAATTATTTAACTCACATGGGCCAAATGACTAAATTAAATTATTTGGTCTATTTATTTAATTTAGAGAAGAAAGGGATAAGGTATTTAATTGATTAATTAAACACCTTAGGAAATTTTAGGGGTTAGATGAGTATTAATTAAATAAAAAAATATTTAATTAACATGGCAATGGATGTGGGATAGTAGAATATGAAGGTGAATTTGACCATATAAACGAGTTTAAATTCAAAAATTCGAAAATAAATTTTGAAAGTGAGTTTGCATGGCTTGAATATAATGTTGAAAACTTTTTCATTTTTTCTCTTTTGATAGATCTTCAATGCTTCTTCAAACTGAGTTTTCCAAAACAAATAAGAGGGAAAATTTGTTTTTTTTGGTGATTGGGGGTTTTCCTTAGTCAAAACCCATTTTGGTAATTAAACCTTGAATTGAAATAATGAAACATGAAAGAAATGATGAATGAACAATTGCTAGGTTACAACTCACCAAAGCCATGATTTGAAACCCTTGAAGGAATAAAACTTAGTAGATCTCTCCAAGGTCTTGATCTTCCATGAAATGGCCTGATTGATTATGTGATCTTGATTGTTGAATCTTGACTTGAATGCTTGAAACCTACCTCACAATGTTAGCTCCAAAAATAGGCATGATGCTTGATAACTTTGACATGATGCGTGAGATATTGAATGCTGCAACAAATACTTGAAAAATTTCTTATTGAACACCTTTGACAATAATCTTACCTCTTGTGAATGCTTACATGAAAACTCTAGATTTCTTAGGATTTGAATTTAATAAAAATAACTTGTATTTATAGACAATTTTCTAATTTCCCAAAAATTAAAAATTGCAATCCAACACTTAAAACTTGAATTTAGGACTTTAATATGCCACCGAAAACATGTTTAAAATTTTAATTTGTAATCTTAAAGGGGAACCATTTTCCCAAGGGAAAATGGGTCATGACCTAAATTGTTGAGACCTATTCATTTTGGGGTGATAAAAATGATAATTGCATTAATTAAATAATGATTTCCCTTTAAAAAATTGTAATTAATTAGGCTTATATATGCATAATTGGGCCAATTAGAGACTTAATTAAGTCTAGTTAATTAAGGGACCCAAACATAGTGTGAAAATGTAAAGGAGTACATTTTACAACACTATAGTTATGAGACACATTTTCAAATTGACGAACAGGAGTTGATGATGGTATACCTTCATATTGACTAGCCAATATTTGATAAGCATGAAGAGTCATACATAAATGTGTAAATAAGGGATATTTCATCAATAATATCTTATCTTTATAGTTAGGTTACAAATTTCCAATGAAAACTGTTTCAATATTCCAACATTTATGAGAGAATATGATATTTTCTAATAAAGAGCTTGGTATCATCTTATGAAATCAATCACTTTCTCTTTATGTCCTTGTTTACAATGGACACAATCTATTAATGTAACTTAAGGTCAATTTTTTTCTTGAAATGTTGAATTTATTTATTAACAAGTTGTGTAAAAGACACAATTGAGTTATTAGGCAATGAACAAAACCAATGTTAGGCCATATCCTTTAACAACCATTAAAACTTTTTAGCTAAGAGAGAATATTCACAAAGGAAATCACTACATAGAAGAGGTAAAATTTGATTCATGATTACTAGATCTCCTTTTTCATCATACATCTCAAAGTGCAGTATCTCAATGTTTTATAGTATGGCTGTCATTAAGATAGCAAATGAAAATGAGCTACATGTACATGGTATGTAGGAGGTTTAGCATTGGATTAATTTTGGTTCATGTTTGAATTTTTTTATTGTAATGATGGTAGGTTCTGTAAAATTTAGTTTATTATAGAATCATTTTGTGACATGTTTTGAGAATGTGTTAAATATGCTGAAATATTATGGATGACTAGTGGGTTATTATTTTTCATGTTCATGATAAATGAGGAACATTGAGATATCATAGGTAAATGGAAAAATCTATAAGGATTCCCACAATAAAACCCTAAACTTGAGTTTATACCATTATTATATTTCATGGTTGATGCAACATGACTATAGGAGTAAAGGTAGGAATAAAAGCCATGGTCATAGGAGAGGAAACTTTTTTTACTAATTTATTTTGACCATTATTAAAGCCTTGAGTGCAACTAGTTGTTGTAGGAATGTTTTCATCAACTATATGAGCTATGCTACACAATAGTTATATCCCTATCAAGCCATTGATTATCTTCATAATGTTATCCACAAGAGGAACTATTTCTCTAGCCAAAGAATCAATACTTAAAAGTATTGTTGAATTACTTCTAGGTATCTATCCATTTTTTTAAGTTTATCCTTAGGTACATGGGCCACAACAACCTCCAAGTTCACATAAATGTTAGGTGATAACAAAAACATAGCTAAAATAGGATTAGGAAGAGAATTATGATAGATTGAGTAGATGTAATTCCTTGAGTGAAAGTTATAAGACTTAGGCTCAACACTGGTTGTTTTTATAGCATTATAAGCCATAAGTCTAAAACTACATCTCACAAGATACTAGGTATGATACATTAGGTCATGAAGCTCATAAATTTATTACAAGATTCAAAACACTTGAGTACTCATTTCATGATGAAAAATAGATGACAGTGACATAAAATTGAACAAATTCCAAAAATATAGCATAGATATCCACATAAATCACAAAGACAAGGTTGGTGGCACCCTAGTCTAGAGATATAGGTTTTCACTAAACTTAAAATTTGAAACTCACTTATAATGTCTTAGGAACTAAAGTTGCAAAGGTTTAGATCTGGAAATAGATATCTTTTGGGAAATGCACAAAAATATTATTTATCTATAAGAAATACCAAATCATGCATGCAATTTTGTATTTTTAAGGTAATTTAATATGTTCAACGAACAATTTTAAGATTTTAAGATGTAGTAATTTATTAAATTTATCCTGAAAAAGATGATTTAGATAAAGGTAAGGTCAATTAGAAGGATATTCTCATTGGTTTTTGGAGGATTTAAGTCACTCTTATAATTTTTTTGGCCTATTTTGTCATCTAATATTTTATGGGAAATTAGGAAGGCTAGAGAAGGGGATATTTTCTATAGTACTAGGAGAGTACTTACTGAGACCTTGAGAAGATTCATGTTTTACAATTTTTTTTGTAGGTATCAATCAGAATGGAGATGTCAAAAGACATTTTTTTTAAGTTTCCAAATGAGGGAACTATAGACATGAACAAAAAAAAGGTTAAATATGGAAGACAATAGACTTTCAATAAAGCTGGTAATAGTCCTTATATGAAAATTTTCCTAGAATTTCTAAAGAAATATAATAAAAATACCTAAATAAGTTATTGGATAAAGACATTAACTTCTAGAAATGAAAAAGGATTCATGTAAATCATGAGGATGACATCACTTTAGAATGGGTTATATCCTACAAAGAAACCTTAGATGTTGATCCACCATGGATTGATAAGGATACTTTCAATGAGACTAGGAACTTTTGACCTATCTATGATATGATTTTTAGTTATAGTAATATTTCCATATCATGTCTTTGTGAGTGTATCTATTAATAATCATTGTATGCACATAGTTCACTATAAATATAGATTAGTATATAGACATGTACTTACTAAACCAGTTATTTTGTATGATACAAATGATATCATAAAGATGTAATGGTCTTTAGCATATTACTTTGATAAGACCCTACATGGTCTTTAATAAATAGTTTAGTAAAAGAGCCTATGTGGTTTGCTAGTTAACATTTTTTCCTTTTCAGATGATTATGTAAGTCCTTTTTATATATGATGTTTAATACAAAAAAAACTTGAAAGTAACACCTTGTTACATTTTTTAAATGAAAATACCAAGAAAATCTTTACTTTTTAATGCTTTTCACCATAATATGCATGCATAAATGACAAATTCAAACAACCTAAGATTGCACTTAAATTTTAATAACAAATTTAATATTTCAAATGTAACAAGCATGAGGTTCACAAAAATGTGATATGGGTAAATAGGATCTAGGGTCTAAATCATACTATATCCTCTATCACATCCATTGAAGGAACCAAAAGTGATCACAAACACCCACTTGGCTACTAACGTCAATGGACGATCCAAAATGGTGGATCATGGTTTTGGTTATTTCTTGGGGTGATTGATATTGATTGATTAATTAATGATTAACTTGAGTCAATAATGCAAATATGTGCCTAGTTCAACTATGAAGCTACAAAAAATTGATGTAGTTACAAGGAAATACATAACTAAAACAAAAAAAGAGTTGCAGAATAGCATCATGTAGAGATAAAGGAACTTGACATATAAACCTAGGCTCAAACTGGCTAGACATGGGCACTAACACCTTAGATAAATAAGTGCAGATCTGAATAATTAGAAACGAAATCTTAGATGGTCACATTCTAAAGGTTTGTCCTTTCTAGACTCAACTTTGAAACTTTATCTATTGATGACTAATTCCACTTAGCCTAATTTTTTGAGGTAGGAGACTTCAATGCTTTATCTCACAATTACATCTTCAATCCTTTTCCAAATCCCTTTAGATCTACCACCTACACACAAGAGAGGAGAGAAAGGGTTGTTATATATAAGGGCTTTCCTAAGGGTATGTGCAGGATCATCATGGAAAAAATAGGCCCTTAAGTGGCAAAAAATTCAAAAAAATCAGAGTTAGGCAACTTGACATAAAAATTGGAATAAGTTATCTATATTATTTTAAAAATATGTAATAATATAATTTTATCAACTTGAATATAGTTTCTAAACTACTAGGTTTTAAAAAAAATCTATTTGGTGAAAATTTTAAATTTCAATGTAGTAGTACTTAAATTTAGGGAAAAATAAGAAGTAGGTGTTTGTCACCACCCTAACCACAATAAAATGATAAGATTTTTTATTATATTTTAGGTATAATTAGAGGACTCATGTCCCGATGTGATGCATATTTTTTTGTAATTTTTCCAAGTAAATAACTAATTATGAATTTTTTCATTACAACTTTTAAAAATATAAAAAAAATCATATGTCGACCACCTTTACTTGGTCAAACTTCATGAAATTCAATTTTTCTTTTTTAATCCTATAGTATTCGGCATAGAATATGACGCATGTTTTGGATTCAAAAAATGTGATACCATTTGAAAGCTATATATTTTTTTCAATCAACCTATCAATCAGGACTTTAGTCATAATTTGAATAGAAAATGAATAATAATTACTTATTTAATTCAAAGTAAAGCATAATTTATATTGGTGGAAACTTGAGAATCTCCTTTAAAAAGCCTTTTTGTTTCATCAATTTTGGGTAAAATAAAATTTGTCAGCCACATACCCATCATATTGCCACTTTTTGGCCCATCATGATCATGCACATACCCCTAAGTCAAACCCCATTTTTGTGTTTGTACCTCCATAATAACAATGATGATGTGAAGAGTGTTTTCCCTTGGTCAAGAAGAGCAAAATAGATAAAAATAAGTGAAAATTTGACAAGTGTAGCAACTTGTGACTCAGATCTACTTTCATTGATGTACTAATGTCATTGTACTCATCTCATGTAAGGATAATTGGTTTCTTGGTTGAGAGTCCTACATGTGTTAGTAATCATAAAAGAATTAACATAAAACATGAATAAAATCACATATAAACTTGATGCATTGCAAACATGACTCTTCATTGATGATAAATATTTTAAATTCTTCTTATTCTTCTCTTGACTAGATTTTACGATGCTCAATTTATTTAAATAATTATTATTATAATTAGAAAGATCTAGGAGATGAAATTACAATCACAATGAACACAACGCAATATTGTATTTAGACGAAAAAAATTATAGTGAGTACAAAGCCTTGCATATGTATGCAAGGATGAGGCAATCCACCTATGACATGGATTGACAAGTGCACCATTAAGTGGCACAAAAGAGTAGACAAGTTTCCTATAGGTGTCAACCTTAGGAACACTTGGAGGGTGCAAACCAACAACCTATATGACCAAGTCATCAACCTTGTGTGCCATGTGTTGAGTGACCTTTGAGGTGAGATGGAAAGTCTTTCAACCTCAAAAGGTGTGTGCATGAGGTTTACTAAAAAATTTGCTAACCTCTAGAGGCCTAAAAGGTTGCACATTTAGTTATACAATATGTTGTCTAACCTCATCAACCTAAGTACACTTAAGTATAGTGAATAGATTAATTATTCACACTAACATTTACTAGGATTTCAAATGGTGAAAAATATTTGTATTTATATGCAACAATTTGTTTTCCCATAAAATTAATTACCAAAAGCCAACAAATAAATTTTAAATTTTAAATTTTAAAATTCTAACAATAATAAATTTAAATTCGGACCAAAATAGGTTGGTCAAGAGTCATGGAACCCTATAATAGTCCTAATTTGGGTCTCTTAATGTTAAATTAACATTAAATAATAACTCCCAATTTAATTTTTATTTCTTGAAAATAACCACAAAACGAGCAATTGAAGAGCATAATTAGTTCCAAGCACATATGGGGTAGCTAAAAATATTTTGAATTGTTAAGGGTGAAAATTTATGATGCTACAATTATTATTTCAATTATTATTGTGTCTACTTTATACAATATATTTTGCATTCATATATGTGTCATGGTGAGTGAAATGTAGAGAAGAAACATGTATACTTTTCCCTTTCTACTTCTCATTTATAATCATTTTTTTTAATCTTAGATTGTCATTTTTGTACTATTTAAATATATTTTTATACATTAGTTGATAAAGTATTAAATAAATTCCCCCATTACTATATTTAACCTCCATTCATTCATATTTAAGCTTATTTTCCCTAATCTTAAAAATTTTCTCCTCTTATAATATTTTCAAGTATATTTCATAAAATATGAATGCTTCTTATTAGTTGGTCATAAAAGTGTTAAATTGATCATCTTGGATTTCATCTTCAAGGATAATCCTTTAGCAATAAAAAAATATTAAATTAGATGAAAACTTTGAAATCTCCCTAATGTGCATTAGTAAGTAGTTATTTAAGAATCACATCAAATATAATAAAATTTAATATCTAGGAAATAACATTACTCTAGTTTTTGGAATCAACATCAATGGCCTCATGTTGTTCGATGACCAATAGGTTGTCTAATTCTTGGATGTTCTTCTCTTGTGTTTAGTTTCTCTACTTTTGTTGTTCTTTTTTTAGCTACTTTTCTTTTTTGTTTTGGGTGCCTTATGTCTTGTGATCTCCTTATTTTGGCCTCCATGGACATTTTGTACGGGTATGGACCCTTCTTAAATTTAATATAATCAAAACATTACTCTACTTTACATCTTTAATCTTGTGAAATGTTTTGGCATCAACTTCTATTTTTTATGTGTTGTGATAGAAACTAATGTATGTTTCCCTATGAGAAGAATTGATACAAGGATAACATATTGAACACTTAACTAGACTCACTCAAGAATCTCACACATAGCTATCTAGAAATAAACCAATGTTATCTATTTGGGTATATGCAACTTCTCCTTAGTTGGAAAATAACACTTCTTACTACCCAACCACTCATATTTCTAATAAATTCACCTTCTCTTAACTCCCATGCACTCTTGAAAAATATTATTCTTTTATACCTCACTTTAGATCCCATCCAAATATTTTGGTTTTAAAAATCACTTAAAACCTAATATCCTTTATAACTCCCATAACTACTAGCTGAACAACTACATCTCCCTAAGGTGTAGTGTGATTATTCTTGTACATGTAGCTACCCTCCATTAATGTTATTATGGTACCTCAAACCATTTTATAGTTTTTCTATTTTATCCTCTAATCTACATGATATCCTTACTCAATCAATGTAAAGGTTTTATGAAATTTTATTATCATTTATAGCTACTCCTTGACCCACATATCAAATGCCTTATTTTTTCCTATTTCATGGCCTTCTTATTTTTATATCTAACTCCTACTCATTTTTATTTACTTCATCAAATCTTATCAAGATATTTTCATTTTCTTTTATCACCAAATCATATTGTTCTTTATTTCCAAATCTAGTCTCAACAACCATTCTACCTCTCAAACATGGCCATAAAAACTAGCCCTCAACTCCTTAATCAATTCTTTCACTCCTCGCTATATTCAATATCATGGTGATCACACTTTTGATACCATAATCACTTCATGCAACTATTTGGACTCTTATTTAGCCCCATTGTACACCTCCACAACATATATCCACATCTCTATAAAAGATAGTGTTATAGCACAAGTTGACTCTCCCCTACATCCATGTCAGCATCCAAGTTTCTATCATCAACTCTTCATCATTATTTTATGAATTCTTCATATTTGGATATTGGTAATCTACAATATACCTTGTAATCCCCATCATATGACATAAAACCTTATATTTTTTTCTATCTTTTCTCATTATATAATCATTCCCATCATACTCCTTTCTTGCACATTCAATTATAACATTATTTCTCCCTCATGATTCCTTTTCCACCTTGTAACCTCCATATTACTATAAGTCCCTAATCCCTAATAATTTAACCTTATTTGATATGATAGCCCATAATTATTTGAAAAATCCTCTAGTAGATGCAAGTAACACTCCATCATTACACTTTTTGATGGCACCCACCTCCTTATAGGTGCCCAAAAACCTACACACACACAAACTAATAGGTGGAGAAGGGAAGGTTGTGATACTAGAAGCAACTCATAGAACCTTATACAAAGCCTAGATGGTTTCTAAAGGTCAAAAAAATGCTTGAGAGGCATAAATTAAGTTACAGTGGCAAAAATTGTGTTATAAAAAAAAATTGTTATTGTGGGTAGCTATAATGATGGTTGTAGGCGACTATTCACAATTTTAGCATTATAAAATACTTTTAGTTTATAAATAGAAATACACACTTTCAAATAACAAAATCATTACATCTAATAATCATAAACACATGTATAGAGACAAGAATTATGAAGAAAGTAATAATATATTATATTTAAAATACAACTTTTACACTCTTTTATAGGCAGTTACACAAGTTTTTGTAGAACATAGTTTCCTTTGTTATTTCTCTTCCTTCTTTGTTTTCTATGTGTCTACTACTATCCTTTGTTCCTTCTCCTTCAATTGATGTCTCTTCTATTCCATCTATCTCTTTTGTTCTTCTCTGATTACAATTATTTTGAACCCTCTTTTTCCTCTCTTATGTCCTTTCCTTTTTAGTTATGATCTATTTAGTTCTCAATCACCCAAAAAATCTAGAAGCTTCAACTGAAAATCTCACCTAAATTCATGGCAACACTCATACATGGGACATTAATGCACTAACTACTAATTTTTGAGTTCAAAACTCCTGCTTAGTTGGTTTTATGAAACTTTCATTATTGCTTCTCATTAAATGAGCTTATTGATAAGTGTTCTAGCTGCCCAAAGCAAACAAAAAAAAGTTAAAATAAAATTTTAAAATTTACAATGGCTCAATACAATGGTAATGGAGGCAAATAAAATTTTAAACAAAATATTTTGATGCCCCTACATAATTTTTGTATCATTACAAGTCTTATAGATACAACTAGCCTCCCTTGTTGCAAGTAGCTATTAACTATGATGACTCTATCACTGAACCATCGATTTTTGTGGTTTAAGATGCTATGACTCTCTTGCTCAATTAGGGTTTTTCACCTAAAGGAGAGAGATAGACCCCACACAAAATCAAGGTGGTTCACTCAAACTAATGCAAATATAATTGAAATGTACCTAAATGAAATGTACTAAATGCAAAGAATTGATGAAAGAGATTGATTAGAGGGCGACCCTTTGGTGAAATGGTGGGGCTTCTTTCCTGTAGACCCAACAACCAAGGTTCAAACCTCGTGGGGTCACTCTCTACCGCATCAACAATGGAGTTTGTTATTTACCCTCCTATTAAGGGGAGGCTCCTTGGTGAACTGGTGGGGCTTCTTGCCTGTAGTTCCAACAACCAAGGACCAAACCTTAATATTAAATTTAGGGGGTGACCCTTTGGTGAAATGGTGGGGCTTCTTGCCTGTAGAGCCAACAACCAAGGTTCAAACCTCGCGGGGTCGCTCTCTACCGCATCAACAATGGAGTTTGTTATTTACCCTCCTATTAAGGGGATCCTCCTTGGTGAACTGGTGGGGCTTCTTTCCTGTAGTGCCAACAACCAAGGCCCAAACCTTAATATTTTTAAAGCCAGTATTGGCATGGTGTGATGGTTTATAGGTGGCATTGTTGTTCTTGCCACCAAGGTTCAAAAACCGTTGGGGTGGTATTGTTGAATGGTTGTATCCGGTTCAAAGCTCCAGTCAAAAGCGTTTACCCCTTGAATTAAAAAAAAATGAAAGAGATTGATTATTTATGCAAGATTGAAGAAATGCATGTTGTTTGAAAACACATTGTGATATGCAAAAAGACCTAGAAAATGAATTAGAAATGCAAGTAAAAAAAATAGAAAGTTGTAAAAATGAATTTGTGCACCTGAGAACTTGCTGGAGATTGGAAATGACTCTAAAATTCTAAAGATGCTAATTTTTGGGCTTGGTGGGACTCATTGACCATTCTAGGTGAATTAGTCCTAGTTTACAAAAACTATACTGGGGCTTGTTTTAGCCAAATGGTTATCCAAATCTATAAAAATATTTAAGGAATGGGTAGATTGGGACTCATTCACCACTCTGGGTGAATTAGTCCACTTTGGATTTTCTAAAAACTTAAAAATGGAATTTGGAGCTCCTGGTCTGCTTAATCAGCACCTCTAGGTGTCCAAATTTGAAACCCTAATTTTTAGCACTGTTGGTGACCTTTGGTGTGGATTTTTTCCTTGAAAAAGTGGAGATGATTTCAACAAGTTTGTAACCTAATCTTCAATCATGTACAAGCCATGTAACCACCTAAATCATGATGAAGGATCTTGAATTGTTGTAACAATAGATGTTAATTCTTGCTCTTGAATGCCTTAGAAGTGAGCTTGAATGTTAGCTTGAATGATTGATTTTACAATATCATGAATCGTGATTGAATTATAAATGAATTAATGAATTAATTAGGGCTTTGAACCATCAAATTTGAGGGTGTGTTCTATGCACTTCTCTTGCAAAAATGAACAAAAAAACATGAACTAATGCAAATAGAATTGAATGAGGTTTAACAGAGTGCACCTAGAAGTTGAATGTTGATCCTGGAAGGTTCTAAAAATTGGAAAAAATCATTTCTAATCACCAATGGGACTCATTCACCACTGATGGTGAATTAGTCCTCCCACTAGTAAAATGGCCTGAAACTACTTTCCAGCTGTTGGGAACATGATTTTGAAAAAATCAACTTTTCGAGCCTACAGGTAGGACTCATTCACTACTGATGCTGAATCATTCCTCCTCTAGAAATTTGTAAATTCAAGAATCAATTCTATGGGCCCAAATCTACACTTTTCTTGTCAGGTTGATGGAGTCAAATCTACACCTACTTCCTTGAAAAATCTACCCACAAGACCTAAAAACACACATGCCAAGAGGGGAGAAATGGTTAAGGGTTAAAGTATAGGGATTTTCCTTGGTCAAATCCCACTTTAGTAATGAAACCCTTGATAAAGAAATGAAATAAAATGAAGAATAAAATGATGAATAATGACATGCAAATGTCCTACCTCACCAAAACCTTGTTGTTGAAGTCTGAAGACATGTCAATGGATGGTCCAAGATGCTTGATGATTGCTTGATTGAATGATGCCTGAATGTAATTGAATGCTTTAATGAACTAGTGAATGAGATGAATTCTTGGATGAATCCAGTGTAAAATGGGTAGAGAAAAACTTATTTATACACTCTTATCCCCTAATTACCCAATAGTACATCATAGGATGACATAAGGTCTTTTTGAATAAAAAACCAAAAGAAATTTTGCATTATTTTGAATTTGGAGCCAAGAGGGACTCATTTGCTACCCATGGCGAATGGGTTCCACTCAAGGCTTATAAGTGGGTGTCAGGAATTGAGTTGCATTTAATGTTGTTTGTCAGGTTTACATTTAGAAATAAACTTTATTATGACTTGTAAGTGCATAAAGGGGTCATATAAACCATAAGAAAGGTGTAAATAGTGATAACAAGCCTAGAAAAGCATGAAATCTTGTTACACAACTTTACAACGCTTTAAAATAGGACTTGAAAAGGGATAAAAAGGTGATTTTTAGATGAATTATAATGAGAAGAGTGTAGAAAAGTGTAGAAATGTGTTACAACACTTCACAACACCTGTACAAGACATCATAATTTGAATATTTAGGACCTAATGTGAATGCATAAGTTACATTACAACATTAAATCAAAGCAAAATAGGTTGAGCATCACAAGAGAAAAACCTAAATAACCATGAAAGTGTTAATGATCCATTTTTCTATGGTACATTTAGGCCCCACTTTAGTAATAGGATGAACTTGCTTCAAAGTCACACTAAAGTAGCCATGCATATCGAGAGGGAGGTCTGAATGCACTTATGCTAGCAAGATGGAATAATAATGATCAAGACCCCAGGATGAAGATCCCATGGAAAACTAAAAAAAAGAAAAAAGTAACACATGTGAAGGAGAATGAGAAGGGAGATGGAAAAGGAAAATTTAGATCAAGATTCGATTATTTTTCCAACTAGTTGTGAATAAGATCTAGGCTGTTTGTCTCAAAAAGGAAAAATACATACTCTCTCTAGGGTGATGGGACTCATGGTGGTCCACTGGGTTAGAAGGCCCAAAAGGTGAGAAACATACACTTGGGTGATATGTACTCACAAACACACAGGTGGCTATGGGGAATGTCATGCTCCAGAATAGGCTTCTCGCTCAACCATATCAAATTTATACATCTTGATAACTTTAACAAGCTACCACAAAGAAAAATGTTGGTTCATGCTTCATGAGACAAGCAAAGCTTCGTATGCTTAGAACTCATGAACAAACATGATGGACCAAAGGCATGCAATTTGCACTATGCAAGGTGGCAAATATGTAAAATGCAAAATATCTTCAAAGGAGTCTTGTTAAGTTCATGCAAGGTCTATCACTTAGGGAACATTGTTTCTAACGTCTCCAAGAGAGTACCAATTAAAGAATCAAATATTCACAACTTAGGGGATGTAGTGTGTCACATTAGGCTACTAAGAGGAATGTAATATGCTAAGATAGATCACAATTATGAAGGACATCACACCCAATGTCATCCATAAAGTGACAAATGCATCATATAAAGTGACAAGGCTACAGTAAGAACTAAGAAAGATGTAAATGAATAATGCCAATGTATGCCCCCACTTTAAAGGAATTGCTACACACCGTTCTATGAGCAATTAATTTAAAGTAGCAAAGGAAAGATGCAAAAATAAAAACCAAACATGAGAGCCAACTTGAAAAGACCCTATTTCAAGTCATATGTTTCCAAGTAAGGTTGCTTCATGCAAATGAAAAAGAAAGCAAAAGATAGGGGACTTGTCCCCCAGAAAGGAACACACCAAACACATAAGGGATCTATGGATTTGGGGTCAGTATGTTCATTTTTGGAATGTGTTGATTACAGAGCTTAGAACTATCAACATTCCCCAAAGCACATATAGTTGGAAGAATGACACAAAGAGAATGAAAACAAAAGAAAAATAAAGTTTGTTTTGATTCAACATGGAAGAGGCATTTTGTCTCAACGCTTTGCATCATCCCTAGAAGGAGAAACACAAGAAAAAAGAAAATGAAAAGGAAAAAGGAAAAAGAGAAAGCTTTTGGGTCAACATCAAGGAGACATTTTGGTCTCAATGCCTTGCGTCATCCCCAAAAGGAAAAACACAAGAAAAGACAAAGTAAAAAGGAAAAGGGACCATTTGGGTCAACATGGAAGAGACATAGGGCATCTCAATGCTTTGTGTCATCCCAAGAGGAAAAAAAAAAAAAAAAAGTGAAAAAAAAAAGGTAAAAGGTACAACATATAGAAGAATATAGGTACAAATAGAAGAAGTGTACAAAGAGAGAGAACATCAAATGCACATTACAGGGGAACATGACACACACATACATTCAAACTAAAGAAAAAGGAAAATGAAAAAGAAAAATAAAAATGTGAAAGGCTAGTTATGGAATATGCAAGTCAACCATCTAACAAGTCATTCGTCTCCCAATCATGTTTAGTGTATTGTGAGGGAAATTGATTTTCCAAAGGGAGAATTGAAAGTGCCAAACTAGGGGAAATGCTAGGTTCTTCACTTGGCGTAGAAAAATTATCATTTAAGCTCATGGTAGATGAAAATAAAGAGTTTAGATCGTTATGCACCTCTTCATCTATTTTAGTGATCTCCTCATCATCATCATCATCATCCAGATTAATCATGATAGGAGGACGAAGGGTAATTTCCAAGGAAGGATGGATTAGGAGTTGTTGATTTTGTATCTGATCATTTTGTTGTGATGGTTTCGATGTTTATTTATGTGGTGGTTCAAGAGGAGGAGATGTTATTTCTATCAAAGGCAGAGGTTTATTTTCTTTCTTTTCTTCCATTTGTGACTGACTAGCAAGGAGACAATGATGACACCTATGCTCCCTAGCACCACAATTGTGTTTAATTCTATTCTAAAGTTGTTGAGGTGTAAGAGTGGGTTGATCCACCATAGGTTCATTTTCTTCCTGAGGAGTAGGAATGGAAGGAATTAGAGGAGATGGTTAAATCACTTTCTCTTTGGATTTACAAGCTTGTTTAATGTGAGGAGGTATGACAAGGTTGTTTTTGTAATCTCTAGGGAATTTAGATGATCAGGGTGAAGTGTTTATTGTTGGTTACTTGTGAGGTTGCAATGTTTGTTCAGGTTCATATTCAAGCTAAACCATTGTCTCATCTAAGATAGGAATGGTAGAAGTGGATGGGGACATGTGGTGAAGAGACAATTTGGCTATTCATTTGGCTTTAAACTTTTGATAGGCTATGAAAAAGAAGCATTTATGAGGGGTTATGGGTTCCATAGGTTCAAGCCAAAAGGCTTCTAAGGAAAAATTACCTTTAGAGGAAAATGGATTAAATCCACTATGGTGTATGGTAAATATCTCATTGTCATGTGGAAACTTGAAACATTTATGAACCACTAAAGGAACAACTTTCATCGGGCAAAGCCAAGGATGACCTAGCCGCAGATGAAACTAATCCAATTATGGAATGATAGAAAATGTTACATCTAATATCTTAGGTACTATTTGTAATGGGAGTATGATCGATCCGATCATAGGGCATGAAAAACTAGTATGTGTTTTAATCCATGTGGTTGGTTTATCATAATCATCTTGATAAAGATCGTGTAATACTAAAAATTCTTTCGTGATCACATTCTCACCACAAGTAGGATCTATTAATATCTCATTGGTGGGCTTATCATAGATTTGGTCGACTATGTAAAGAGGACCATTGGGAAGGTTTTAAGCATGTTGCAAGAATAAAAAGTAATATGAAGATATTTTTTGTTTGGCCCTTACAAGGGATAACATCTATCATTCCTACCATTTCATCAATAGGATTAACATGTGTAACATTTGGAGTAAGATCGTGTTGTTCATTAGTGGTATCCACATTCATAATGTATCATTATTTGAAGGCTCACTGGCTTTGAAAAATAAAACATTGTGTTTAGGCATGGGATTGGTAAAGATTTGTAAATTTTGATTGGGGGGTGCAACAGACTTATTGCCTTGATCATTAGCGCCTGCAATGGACAAACAACTAGAATCAATGAGGTCTTGGACTAGGTGTTTGAGACACTTACATTATTTTGTGTCATGTCCATTTTGGTGATGAAAATTACAATAAGCATTTGGTTTAAAGGTGGGAAGTAAAGGCTTGGTGGTATCAATTGGTTTAATGATAGGAAAAGTGTTCGTTTGTTGTTGTAGTAGTTGATTCATCGTGTTATGGAGTGTATCGGGTAAAGGGGTAAATTGTCTCTTTAGGTCCCGATAGGTGAAGGGAACAACTATTTTAACAGTGGCCACTTGATTAGGCACAACTTGAGTTGGTTGTGGAGGAGGGGGATTAAACTATAAAAATCATTTGTTTGGTTTTCAAAAGTTTTGCATGTTGTTCTGGTTGTTTTGTTCAAACTTCTCAACTCAATTAGAAGTGAACATTGAATCACAACTAGTAACCTAGTTGTGATAGTCACAAAGGGTTGTACATAAATTCTTGAATGAAGGAAATTTAATCATGATCAACCTATCCTAAATGTGAGTTTGCAAGTTTTCAATAAACACCTTTTGGAGATGTGAATCAAGAATCTTGACATCTACTTGAGCATACAATGACTAATAGCAAGAAATGAAATCAATTACTTTTTCATTAGCATTTTGTTTACATTGCATTAAATCATCCATCATCTTTTTGGGAGTCATATGGACTTGGAAATTACTTATAAAGGAATAAAAAAGTTCATTAAATTATCGAATGGAATGATTGGGTAAGTTGGGAAACCACTCCAATGTAGTGTCCTTTAACGTCGTAGGAAATAGTTTGGCTAATAGCTTATCATCAAGGAGAAAGTCACTACATAAGGCTTGAGAGGAATTAACATGATTAGTAGGGTCTCCTTTACCTCTGTACTTCTCAAACCTAGACATCTCAATTCCTTGTGGCATTGGGGTTCTTAATATCTCTAAATATAATGGGCTACTATGGACATAGTAGGTGAGTGGTGTAGTTTGATTTTGGTTAATGGTGGAATTTTTTTTTTGCATGGAGGAAACAGTCTAAAAGAGTTGTGTAATGAGAGGGTCAGTGTAGGCGGTATGAGGTGGAAGGGAGAATTGTGATGGAGTAAATTTTATGTTGGGAGAAGTGAAGGGGACACTAAGGGAGGTGAAGGTGGTGGAGGATGGAACATTTGATGCCAAAAAAAATTAGGAATGCTAGTTGGAAGAATGAAAAAAGGAGTCACATGTCTAACATGTTGTATGTTTGTTGTAACTTGAGGAGTGGTATAGGTGGGTATGGATTCTATAGTTGAAGGAGGAATGTGAGATGCTCCTTGGCTCACCATAGTTTTTTTTGGTTGGGAAATTGAAGGAAAATGTTTGTTGTATATCTCAATAATTCTTTTCATAACTTGTAAGCCATCGCCACTTTCAATCAAGCGATGTAGGTTTTCTATAGTAGGTATGGTAGTGGTTGAAATTTTTTGAAGACATAAATCTTGTTATAAATGTGAAAAATCCTCAAGAATACTAATGACTTTATCTTGTGGAATTTGAGTGGTATGTGAAGGTAAAGGTATACTAGTGGTAGTATGCATTCCTAATGCACCATTTTCCATACCAGGAGTAGGAGCTCTTGAGATCCCAAGGTCCACAACGAAAGTCCTCTCGTGGGAAACCATGAGTCTAGAGCTTTGTCTCGCTAAAGTATTATGAATAGGGCACCAAAAAATCATACAAGTACCACAAAAGATGGGGTGAATGCAAATGAAAACTAGGAATAATAAAATGCTAATGAAAAAAAAATTGTAAACTAAAATAAGAAGGAAATAAAAAAAAAACATAAATGCAGGAAATACTTTGAAAATGCCAAAACTTGTAATTCAAAAAATGCAGCTGGACTGATTTGCCCAAGGTGGCGAATGAGTCCAGGTATGATATTTTTTTGAGTTTTTCAGAAAATTTAAAGTGATTTTAATGCTTTTTAGATGTAAACTGAAGATGCAAATGCAAATTTTTAGTTGTTTAATGATTTGATATGAAAAAATGAAATCTATATGATTCTTTCACTAATGCAATTTTAGAAACCCTAGGATGCAAAAACAAATAAAAATAAAAATTGAATGTTGATGCAAAGGAAACCTAGGATGCAAGATGCAATTGAAATTAGAAAGAGAAGTGTTCAGAATGTAGGTTCACCAAAATGAACCATCAAATTTGAGGGTGTGTTCTATGTACTTCTCTTGCACTCTTAGGATTTTTCACCTAAAAGGAGATATAGAACCCTAAAATTGAGGCGGTTCACTCAAACTAAGGAATACATGATGTGATTATGGCTAAATGAAATGATTTAAATGTAGCACAGTGATGAAATTAATTAATTATGAATGTAAAACTAATGAAATATGCAATATTTGAGAACATAGTGAGGTATGCAAAAATAAACTAAAAACATGAACTAATGCAAACAAAATTGAATGAGGTTTACTAGAGTGCACCTAGAAGTTGAATGTTGATCCTGGAAGGTTCTAAAAACTATCAGAAATGAATAATTGATCACTAGTGGGACTTATTCGCCACTGATGGAAAATTAGTCCTAGTAGTAAAATGGCTTGACACTGCTTTCCCGCTATTGGGAACTGGATTATGACAAAATCAACTTTTCTAGCCTACAGGTGGGACTCATTCACCATTGATGGTGAATCATTCCTCCTCTAGAAATATACAAATTCAAGAATCAATTATGTGGGGCTAGATCTGCACTTTTCTTCTTTTCAGGTTGACGGACTCAAATGTACAGAAAATGGGCTATAGGTTGTCTCCAAGCTTGAATTAGGGTTTGGTTGACTTGAAACACTTTGAAGACTTCTTGACCACTTTAAACACCTATTTCCTTGAAAAAATTTCCTATAATATTTGCAAACAGACATGACAAGGGGGGGGGGAATGGTTAAGGGTTAGAGTATAGGGATTTTCCTTGGTCAAATCCCACTTTGGTAATCAAACCCTAAATAAACAAATGAAATAAAATGAATAATGAAATGATGAATAATAACATGCAAATGTCCGAACTCACCAAAACCTTGGTGTTGAAGTCTGAAGATATGTCAATGGCTGCTCCAAGATGCTTGATGATTGCTTGATTGAATGAAGCTTGAATGTAATTGAATGCTTGAATGAACTAGTGAATGACATGAATGTTTGAATGAATTCGGTATAAAATGGGTAGAAAAACATTTATTTATACACTCTTACGCCTCAATTACCCAATAATACATCATCATAGGCTGACATAAGGTCTTTTTGAATAAAAACCCAAAATATATTTTGAATTATTTTGAATTTCGAGCCAAGAGGGACTCATTTGCCACCCATGGTGAATGGGTCCCACTCTAGGCTTGTAAGTGGGTGTCAAGAATTAAGTTGCATCTAATGTTGTTTGTTGGGTTTACATTAAAAAATACACTTAATTATGACTTGTACGTGCATAAAGGGGTCATATAAAGCATAAAAAATGTGTAAATAGTGATAACAACCTAGAAAAGTGTGAAATCCTATTACAATACTTTACAACACTTTAAAATAGGACTTAAAAAGGGATAAAAGGTGATTTTTAGATGAATTATAATGAGAAGAGTCTAGAAAAGTGTAGAAATATGTTACAACACTTCACAACACATTCACATGATATCATAATTAGAATATTTAGGACCTAATGTGAATTCATAAGTTTCATTCCAACATTAAATCAAAGAAAAATAGGTCAACCATCACAAGAGAAAAACCTAAATAACCATGGAAATGTTAATGATCCATTTTCTATGGTACAAGTTTAAAGGTCTCCTTTTATAGAAAAGAGTTAAGAATAAGGGTCATCATCAAGGGCCACGATTAAATTATAAAATAACCTAATCAAGGGTGGAGGTTAATTGAGAGAAGAAAGATGTGCATAGATAAAGACTTAAGGTGGAAGATAAGATTGGCATAGCAAAAGAGGTTGTTGGAGAGAATTAAATAATAAAAAATATTTAATTTAGCTGGTCAACATAGGAGAAATAAATAAAATATAATTTTATTTATTTAGAAAGAAAGGTGAGAACAAATAAAGAGATAATTAAATAATTAAAATTAATTATTTAATTATAGAGGAAAGGTGGAGTGTTAAACATTAAATAATTAAAAATAATTATTTAATGGAGAGAGAGGGGATAATTAAATAATTAAAATAATTATTTAATTGGGGCGATAAAGAAATGATAAATATTTAAATAAATATAACATTTATTTAATTATAGAAGAAGAGGAAAAAGCTAACTTTTGAATTAAAATAATATTTAATTCAATAGTAGGGAGGAAAGGACCATTAGAATTATATGCTTAATAAAAGTCTAGAAAAGTGTGAAATTCATTTACAACACCTTTACAAGACATCAATAAATTTAATTTTATTTAGTTTGCAGGGGTCCAAGACCTAATGTGGATGTGAAAAACACCTCCCAACACTAAACCAAGGCTCCATTAAGTCCAATTTGTCATTGATTATTCCCAAATCAAGCATGTTGCCTTTTTCTATGGTACAATCACCAATGGTTGCAAGTGCAAATTTTCCATTAGATGATGAATGTTGTGCCTTCATTCCATTCCATATTTTGATACCCAAGATGTCAATTTATTGGGAATCAATAAAAGGTGTATGATGAAAGGTTGAGTAAGTTTGATACTTTAATCATGACATAATGAATACTACAAATGTTATTTAAAATTAGATTGATCCAAAAATAAATGTTATTTGTAAGTTTTTAATCCTCTAAGGTTCATAATTAATTACAGAGGATAGAATCATGACTATATGATGTGACACCTAGAGAATTGAATTACAAATAATTTCACTCTAGAGCGTAGAAATTTGATCATATACATATCAACTTACAATAGTTTAGTATCAATTTTTATATTAAATTTATATGATATACAATGCAAATAATATTGAAATGGATAAACACACTCTAATCTCATTTCTAATTTATTTAATTTAATATATTATAATCTCAACTACATTATATAAATTTATTTTTTTAATTTCATTTATTATTTTATTAAACCCCTTGACATTGGCAAAAATAGTAAGAAAAGTATCTGGCTTATTGGAATACAAAATTAAGAGAAACTCTTTATATTTGTATAGAGATCTCAGAAAACTAGGTTACTAATTTGATCTATTGTCAACATACCAACAAATATTAAATTTAAACTTCTCAATTATATATTCTCATAATGTAATACTAATCACAACTTTTAGTGGAGGTTACATCCACTAACCGCTTTGAACACCAGCATCGTAGGGAAATTTATAGTCAAACACAATATTTATTAAAAGATTGAATACATTTGGCCATGTCAACAATGCTTATGAGGGATGGATAACCTGTTTTCGCTCTACATCCTTTCAAATTAGACAAATTTTCTTTCATGGTGGCGAGCATTACAACATTGAGAAAAAATTAACAAGGTCACAAAAAACATGGACGACAAATAGTAGAGAAAATTAAGAAGTTTTAGGGCACTTTCTCCTCTAT
This sequence comes from Sequoia sempervirens, assembly GCA_007258455.2. Taxonomy (NCBI): domain Eukaryota; kingdom Viridiplantae; phylum Streptophyta; class Pinopsida; order Cupressales; family Cupressaceae; genus Sequoia; species Sequoia sempervirens. Next base: position 263,676,924 of record VDFB02000013.1, on the reverse strand, counting down.
TTATCTGTCATCCATTAAAAATGTCTCTCTCCACCCACTCAAATGGTTGAGACTGCATTGTTTAATTCTAACGGCAAGGTTTGTAGGCTAAAAGTATAGGTATAGATACTGAGGGTTCAATAGTCAAAGATTACGAATGGCTAATAAATTAAGAAATTATTTAGATTTTCTCATCTGAATGAAGTTTAAAAATATTATTGGATAATTGTCCCTTGAATAAAATAGCGTTTACGTAAAATACTATCCACAGTATCAAAGAGAGGTTTTGTGCGACCATATATATAAATGAATGACATGTGTGATGTAGGAAGAGCATCAATTTTACAGAAGGAAGGGGGCTTTGCAATCTACCATGGACAAAAAGAAAAAAACTTTAAAGTTGTTGGGAGCCTTTGGCATTTTTGGAGAGGCCTTCAAAATCATTAGGTCTTAGGCTGAACTATTGGGGGTCATCACTCTGGTGCTTATTCTTCCTCCAACTTTGATAAGTATGGCACATAGTTTGTTGGCCCCTCTTTTCTCTCTAAGATGATTATTTCCATGCAAACACCTAAAGACTTGAGGACGCCTATCCTGCAACTGCAGGAGTTTTCAGTTATGGCAATTGTGTTCACAGTTTCCTTTCATGTGGCATTTATGCCATCCATGGCCACCGTGGTGTACACTATGGCCAACATTTACACCGGAAGTCACAAAACGTCCTTCGCAATGCTTATTAGACTCACTCTGGCAGTTTGGAAATGCATGATGAAAACATGGCTGTGGTATTTTATCATCAATTTGGTGATTGGCATGGCTTTTGGTTTTGCTGTGGGTTTTCTAGAAGTGGGTTTCATAGTGTTCGATATGTTAGGACTGTAAAATTTTGAAAATTTTATAGTTGTATATGCTTACGATTTTCCAAAAATGTCCATGCCATAAGCTCATGAATCCGGTTTGCATAATATTTTTCCCATGCATTAGTTGGTTTTCATCATTTGGTCCCCTAGAATTCACTTATTCCTGAGCATTTGAAAGTATAAATCATATCATCAAGAGATGGTGAGGGTCTCCCCGATCCATAAAGCATTTTATACTAACGCGTGTCTTTTGCAGTTTATCGACAAGACATCAGGAGAGTTTTACCAATGTGATTTCATTTGGTAGTACACATCGACATGATGCATTTTGCAGTCTTAGCAACACAGGGGTCCTATCGGTAAAAAAATGGTCGTTGGAATAAGTCATGGTGATCACATTTGTGTCTCACCGATTGAAGACATAGGGACATAACAGTGAGAAAATCTTCATCGGAATGAGTCATAGCGAGCATATATGTGTTTTATTGATGAAACAAAGAGCTATGTCGCCAAGAAAAGAGTCATCGGATCAACATGCTACAGTGTTTGTTTGGTGTTACCGATAAGGCAAAGCTTGATTCCTTCATGTCATCGATATGAATTCTTGGAGTTTTGTCAACCCCTAGTGTCATAACGATATGTTTGATTATTGGCAAGATAGGTTTTGTCAGAGAGAGTTAGGAAGCTCATGCCGAATGAAGTTCTATCGGCAGGAAAACCACTATGCCTCGGCGATTAGAGTTGACGAAGCATGAGTTTCGACAGAACACAATGTAAGCGGAGGAACATCTGCCCGACCTTCAATGTCACAGCAATACACTCGTGATTGAAGGGATAGCTATCGGTGAGACTCAACACATCGATGAAACTACATGATATCTAAGTGATATAAAATTTGTGGTAGTCGGGCAGACTTAGAACATCAGTCGGACTACAAGATAACTTGATGATGGAAGTAAAGGTGCTATAAGGTATCGGTGAGACTTAGGATGTCGATCAAACTACATGACTCCATAGCGATATGTGATATATTGATTGTTAGGAGGACTCAAAGTGTCAGTATGGCTGTAGGATATCAATGTGTAATGTAACCTGTTGGTGGTCAGAGCGACTCAGAATGTCGAGGAGACTACATGATGTCTCCGTGGGAGTCTAATGAATAGTGGTAAAGGCCCGAATGAAATAACTTCCCGGATGTGAATACGAATGGACACGACTGTTCATGTGGCCGATATATAAAACCCATTTTTTATAGTTTAGAAGAGAGAAAAAAAGGAAAATATAGTAGATCAGAATGTTGAATTTTGAGACTATGATGCATGTAAAAATGATGGAGATTTCAATTGAATTCATCTGATTTGGTGACAATTTTCAGGTTTTAGTTCTCTATTGTGATAATTAAAAGTATTGTTGAAGTTGTCTCCAAGGTTGATATTTTCTAATTGTTTAAACTCATAATATCAAGGATATTTTTTTAGTTTATCAATGCACATTTGTTGTAACTGTATGGTTGGATTAATTGGGTCTTTCAAGGAAAGATTAAATCCTTTGAAAAAATCATAGTAATTAGGGAATCTCATTTAGATCATTAAGAAGAACTCAGTAGTCATATTCGTACACGTTTATACCAGTTATAAACTTAAAACCTATATGCCAAACAATTTGAATTTCTACCAGAAAGAAGTTACTCATTTCAAATTTTCATTTGACTCTATATACCCAATAAGGCACTAGTTTTTGTTATTTCACTGTTTAACTTCATTCATTTTTACATATGAACATATTTTAATTTTTCCTTGATATTGCTTATACAATTTATACCAAATTTAAGCCCATTTATCTACTCCTATTTGCCAATGTGGGTAAATTGTTTTAGGAAATAAACATTGGTCAAGTCTGCTTCATTATTGTAGGTACACCCTCCTAGGTCTAGCAGCACCTGAAGAGTAGAAGGTCTAAATCTTTTGGCCTTGTCTGTTACCCTAAAACGTATCAAGAGATTGGCAACCTCTTGAGGTATTTCGTTTGCATTTTTGAGAGCTAACATGATAAGTGGTATGTGGTAGTGTTTTATGTTGTGTTAATAGTTGGTTTCGTGGTGTTAGTCTTGGTGAGAGTGTATGTGGGGCTTGTGTGGAAGTTGGCGACTATGGTGAGTGTTTTGGAGGAGGAACATTATGGGTTGGAGGGCATGAAGAAGAGCCAATGTCTCTTAGAAGGAAAGCACACCAAACATGGGTTGTCAAAATATGTTTCTTGGTAATTAATGGCGTATATGGTTATGTAGCGGCTAAGTGGAATATGAATGTAGTGGGAGTAGGGCCTAAGATAGCTTATGGAACAACCTGTGTAATGATGACTTGTGTGCTTGGTTTGTTGGGGATGTTAACACAGAGTGTGCTCTAGTTCGTATGTAGATCCTATGAATAGACAGATATCTCGATAGGTATCAGGCCATTAATGATAAAGACATGGAAACTTTGGAGCCTTAAAATAGAGTAAGCATAATAAGAGCTGGCAGAATTTTCATATCGGTTAGTTATTGTTGTTTAGTTACTATGTGTGTTTAGTTTCAATATGGAAATGAGCTTGCAGTCTGTATATGAAATCAATAAGCTTTTGCTTGTCTTAAACATGATACATATGTTAAATATTAGATAAATTGATGTAATAAGGCATATTGAAGTGGTAGGCATATTGTTTTTGAATGTTATACCTTATTGTCAACATATGAGTTTAATTCAATGATGAAACAGTAAGTATCAATTAGTTTTAAATTAGCTAGAGTAGACATAAGAAAGATAGGATTTTTTTTTGGTATCTAAAAGTATTGGTGAACCGTATTCTACTAAAATTTGTTGGAAAAGGAAAGGATTATAAAATGATTGAGTTAGAAAAAGTCCCCCTGAACCCAATTATTCATGAGGAGATTGGGAAGGAAACTGTGTTTTTTTTTTTTTAAAGTGAAGAATTACATGACTTTGTCTTGATTCCTAATACTAGTTGGAAGAAGGAAAGCAAATAAAAAGATGTAAAAGTAAATAATTTATGTGTTTATAATATCATATCTATGGTTTACGCATATGACTTTCTAGTTTTATAGTTTCCAAGGTAAAACAAATATGTATTTATGATACTATATTTATTTTTTTAAATATTGAATTAGCCAATAAGCTATTTTGTTTGAAGTTTCCACCGGGATTTTCGCTAGCTCAGCCATGAATTGGAGTTTTCAGGGACCTCAACGGGTTATTTTGTGTCGACGTGGACCTTGGTATTTATGTGGGTTGGCAGTGGTGGAGTTGGTGTCCTTGATTCATGAAAGTTGAATCATCACTGTTTGCTCATGCGAGGTTTAATGAATCATGTCGTTGGCATATAGTGGTAGTAGGTGAAGTAAATGTTATATTCAATGTTGTCATGTGGGAAAGTATAATTTGATTAAGATGTATTGTCGAAACAGCCATTGTGGTGTTGGTTTGATACCAGACTATTGTTAAAATTGCTGCCTTCGAGTCCTCTTTTTAGGAGGTTGGAGGGTTGTAAAACTATTGTGTTGTAGAATCTATAAGTCGTTTTCGATGGGTATTTTGGATAAATCGGCAATTTATTGTTCGTGTCTTTCATTCTCTATTTATTGTTGCTTTTGATAGTAGGTTGGAGGGTTTTAACATTGATGCACTGTGAAAGTGGGTGTCGGGAATTGAGTTGCATCTAATGTTGTTTCTTGGGTTTACATTAAAAAATACACTTAATTATGACTTGTATGTGCATAAAGGGGTCATATAAAGCATAACAAAGGTGTAAATAGTGATAACAACCTAGAAAAGTGTGAAATCATGTTACAATACTTTACAACACTTTAAAATAGGACTTAAAAAGGGATAAAAAGGTGATTTTTAGATGAATTATAATGAGAAGAGTCTAGAAAACTGTAGAAATGTGTTACAACACTTCACAACACCTTCACACAATATCATAATTTGAATATTTAGGACCTAATTTGAATTCATAAGTTACATTGCAACATTAAATCAAAGAAAAATAGGTCAACCATCACAAGAGAAAAACCTAAATAACCATGAAAATGTTAATGATCCATTTTCTATGGTACAAGTTTAAAGGTATCCTTTTATATAAAAGATTTAAGAATAAGGGTCATGATCAAGGGCCAAGATTAAATTAGAAAATAACCTAATCAAGGGTGGAGGTTAATTGAGAGAACAAAGATGTGGATAGATAAATACTTAAGGTGGAAGATAAGATTGGCGTAGAAAAAGAGGTTGTTGGAGAGAATTAAATAATAAAAATTATTTAATTTAGGTGGCCAACATAGGAGAAATAAATAAAATATAATTTTATTTATTTACAAAGAAAGGTGAGAACAAATAATCAAATAATTAAATAATTAAAATTAATTATTTAATTATAGAGGAAAGGTGGAGTGTTAAACATTAAATAATTATTTAATTCGGGAGATAAAGAAATGATAAATATTTAAATAAATATAACATTTATTTAATTATAGAAGAAGAGGAAAAAGCTAACTTTTGAATTAAAATAATATTTAATTCAATAGTAGGGAGGAAAGGACCATTAGAATTATATGCTTAATAAAAGTCTAGAAAAGTGTGAAAGTCATTTACAACACCTTTACAAGACATCAATAAATTCATTTTATTCAGTTTGTAGGGGTCCAAGACCTAATGTGGATGTGAAAAACATCTCCCAACACTAAACCAAGGCTCCATTAAGTCCAATTTGTCATTGATTATTCCCAAATCAACCAAGTTTCCTTTTTTCTATGGTACAATCAACAATGGTTGCAAGTGCAAATTTTCCATTAGATGATGAATGTTGTGCCTTCATTCCATTCCATCTTTTGATACCCAAGATGTCATTTTATTGGGAATCAAGAAAAGGTGTATGATGAAAGGTTAAGTAAGTTTGATACTTTAATCATGACATAATGAATACTACAAATGTTATTTAAAATTAGATTGATCCAAAAATAAATGTTATTTGTAAGTTTTTAATCCTCTAAGGTTCATAATTAATTACAGAGGATAGAATCATGACTATATGATGTGACACCTAGAGAATTGAATTACAAATAATTTCATTCTGGAGAGTAGAAATTTGATCATATACATATCAACTTACAATAGTTTAGTATCAATTTTTATATTAAATTTATATGATATACAATGCAAATGTCTCTCTCCACCCACTCGCATCGTTTAGACTGCCTTGTTTAATTCCAACAACAAGGTTTGTCAGCTGAAAGTATAGGTATAGATACCGAGGGTTCTATAGTCAAAGATTACGAATGGCTAATAAATTAAGAAACTATTTATATTTTCTCATCTGAATGAAGTTTAAAAATATTATTGAATATTTTTCCATTGAATAAAATAGCGTTTACATAATGTACTATGCACAGTATCAAAGAGAGGTTTTGTGCGACCATTTATATATATATGAATGACATGCATGATATAGCAAGAGCAGCAATTTTAGAGAAGGAAGGGGGCTTTGCAATCAACCATGGACAAAAAGGAAAAAACTTTAAAGTTGTTTGGAGCCTTTGGCATTTTTGGAGAGGCCTTCAAAATCATTAGGTCTCAGGCTAAACTATTGGGGGTCATCGCTCTGGTGCTTATTCTTCCTCCAACTTTGAGAAGTATGGCACATAGTTTGTTGGCCCCTCTTTTTCTCTCTAAGATGATTATTTTTATGCAAACACCTAAAGACTTGAGGAGGCTTGTCCTACAACTGCTAGAGTTATTAGTTATGGAAATTTTGTTCACACTTTCCTTTCATGTTACGTTTATGCCATCCATGGCCGCCGTGGTGTACACTATGGCCAATTTTTACACCAGAAGTCACAAACCGTCCTTTGCAAGGCTTATTTGACTAGCTTTTGCGGTCTGGAAATCCATGATGAAAGCTTGGTTGTGGTATTTTATTATCAATTTGGTCATTGGCATGGCTTTTGGTTTTGCTGTGGGTTTTCTAGAAGTGGGTTTCATAGTGTTCAATATGTTAGGATTGTAAAAATTTTAAAATTTTATAGTTGTATATGCTTACGATTTTCCAAAAATGTCCATGGCATAATCTCATGAATCCATTTTGCATAATATTTTTCCCATGCATTAGTTGTTTGTCATCATTTGGTCCCCTAGAATTCACTTGTTCCTAAGCATTTGAAAGTATAAATCATATCGGCAAGAGATGGTGAGGTTCTCCCCAATCCATAAAGAATTTTATACTAAGGTGTGTCTTTTGCAGTCTATCGGCAATACACTGGGAGAGTCTTATTGATGTTATTTCATTTGGTAGTACACATCAACATGATGCAGTTTGTAGTCTCAACAACGTAGGGGTCCTATCGGAAAAATAGTGGTCGTTGGAATAAGTCATGGCTATCACATTTGTGTCTCATTGATCAAAGACATAGGGACATATCGGTGAGAAAATCTTCATCAGAATGAGTCATAGCGAGCATATATGGGTATGTGCAGGATTATCATGGAAAAAACAAGCCCTTAAGTGGCAAAAAAATCAAAGTTAGGCAACTTGACATAAAAAATTGAATAAGTTATCTATATTATTTCAAAAATATGTAAGAATAGAATATATAGCAAATTGAATGTAGTTTCTAAACTACTAGTTTTGTTTTGAAAAAAAAGAAATCTATTTGGTAAAAATTTGAAATTTCAATGCAGTAGTACTTAAATTTCAGGGGAAAAATTAGATGTAGGTGTCTCTATAACCACCCTAACCACAATAAAATGATAATATTTTTTTATAAGATTTTAGATATAAGTAGAGGACTTACGTCCCGATGTGATGCATATTTTTTTGTATTTTTTTTCTAATTAAATAATTAATTATGATTTTTTTATTATAACTTTTAAAAATATAAAAAGAGCGTATGTCTGACCACCTTATGTTGGTCAAAACTTCATGAAATTCAATTTTTGTTTTTTTAATACTATAGTATGCAAAATATAGAATGTGACGCATGTTTTGGATTCAAAAAATGTGATACCGTTTGAAATCTATAGATGTTTTTCAATCAGTCTATCAATCAGGACTTTAGTCATAATTTCAATAGAAAATGAATAATAATTACTTATTAAATTCAAAGTAAACCATAATTTATATTGGTGGAAAGCTGAGAATATACTTTAAAAACTCTTTTTTTTTCATCAATTTTGGGTAAAAAAAAGTCGTCAGCCACATACCCATCATATTGCCACTTTTTGTCCCATCATGATCCTGCACATACCCATATGTCTTTTATCGATGAAACTAAGAGCTATGTCGCCGAGAAAAGATTCATTGGATCAACATCCTACAGTGTTTGTTTAGTCTTGCTGATAAGGAAAATCTTGATTCCATTGTGTCATCGATATGAAGTCTTGGAGTTTTGCCGACCCCTAGTGTCATAGCGATATGCTTGATTATCAGCGAGATAGGTTTTTTCGGAGAGAATTAGGAAGCTAATGCTGAATGAAGTTGTATCGGCAAGAAAACCACTGTGCCTCAACGATCAGAGTTCATGAAGGATGAGTCTCGATAGAACACAATGTAAGCGGAGGAACATCTACCCGACTTTCAATGTCACCATGATACACTCATGATTGAAGGGACAACTATCGGTGAGACTCAACACATCGATGAAACTGCATGATATCAAAGATATAAAATTTGTGGTAGTCGAGGAGACTCGGAACATCGATGGGACTACAAGATAACTTAGCGATGGAAGTACAGGTACTGTAGGGTATCAGTGAGACTCAAGACTTCAATCAAACTGCATCACTCCATAGTGATATGTGATATATTGATTGTCGGGAGGACTCGAAGTGTCAGTATGGCTACAGGATATCAATGTGATATGTAACCTATTGGTGGCCAGAGAGACTTAGAACGTCGGGGAGACTAGGTGATGTCTTCGTGGGAGTCTAACGAACAATGGTAAAGGCCTAGATGAAATAACTGCCTAGATGCAAATATGAATGGACGCGACTGTTCATGTGGCCAATATATAAAACCCATTTTTGACAGTTGAGAAGAGAGAGAAGAAAAGGAAAATACAGTAGATCAGAATGTTGAATTTTGAGACTATGATGCATATAAAAACGATGGAGATTTCAATTGAATTCATCTGATTTGGTGACAATTTTCTTATTTCAGTTCTCTATTGTGATAATTAAAAGTATTGTTGAAGTTGTCTCCAAGGTTGATATTTTCTAATTGTTTAAACTCATAATATCAAGGATATTTTTTTAGTTTATCAATGCACATTTGTTGTAACTGTATGGTTAGATTAATTGGGTCTTTCAAGGAAAGATTAAATCCTTTAAAAAAATCGTAGTAATTAGGGAATCTCATTTAGATCATTAAGAAGAACTCAGTAGTCATATTCCTGCATGTTTATACCAGTTATAAACTTAAAACCTATATGCCAAACAATTTGAACTTCTACTAGAAAGAAGTTAGTCATTTCAGATTTTCATTTGACTCTATATACCCAATAAGGAACTAGTCTCTGTTATTTCACTGTTTAAATTCATTCATTTTTACATATGAACATATTTGAATTTTTCCTTGATATTGCTTATACAATTTATACCAAATTTAAGCCCATTTATCTACTCCTATTTGCCAGTGTGGGTAAATATTTTTAGGAAATAAACATTGGTCAAGTTTGCTTCATTATTGTAGGTACACTCACCTAGGTCTAGCAGAACCTGAAGAGTATAAGGTCTAAATCTTTTGGCCTTGTCTATTACCCTGAAACGTATCAAGAGATTGGCAACTTCTTGAGGTATTTCGCCTATGCTTTTAAGAGCTAACATGATAAGTGGTATGTGGTAGTGTTTTATGTTGTGTTAATAGTTGGTTTCGTGGTGTTAGTCCTAGTGAGAGTGTATGTGGTGATTGTGTGGCAAGTGGTGACTATGGTGAGTGTTATGGAGGAGGAACATTATGGGTTTGAGGGCATGAAAAAGAGTTGTCGTATCTTAGAAGGAAAGCGCACCACAACATGGGTTCTTAAAATATATCTCTTGGTAATTAATGGCATACATGGTTATGCAACAGTTAAGTGGAATGCGAATGTATTGGGAGTAGGGCCTAAGATAGCTTATGGAACAACCTGTGTAATGATGGCCTGTGTGCTTGGTTTGTTGGGGATGTTAACGCAAAGCGTGCTCTACTTCGTATGCAAATCCTACGAATAGACGGATATCTCGACGAATATCAGGCCATTAATGACAAAGAGATGGAAACTTTGGAGCCTTAAAATAGAGTAACCATAATAAGAGCTGGCAGAATTTGCATACCCATTAGTTATTGTTGTTTAGTTACTATGTGTGTTTACTTTCAGTATGGAAATGAGCTTGCAGTCTATATATGAAATCAATAAGATTTTGCTTGTCTTAAACATGAGATATATGTTAATTATTAGATAAATTGATGTAATAAGGTATATTGAAGTGCTAGGCATATTTTTTTTGAATGTTATACCTTATTGTCAACATATGAGTTTAATTCAATGATTAAATAGTAAGTATGAATTAGTCTTAAATTAGTTAGAGTAGACATAGGAAAGATAGGATTTTTTTTGGTATCTAAAAGTATTGGTGAACTGTATTCTAGTAAAATCTATTTGCAAAGGCAAGGATTATAAAATTATTGAGTTAGAAAAATTCCACCTGAACCCAATTATTCGTGAGGCTATTGGGAAGGAAAGCATTTTTTTTTTTTTAAAGTGAAGATTTACATGACTTTGTCTTGATTCCTAATACTAGTTGAAAGAAGGAAAGCAAAGAAAAATACGTAAAAAGAAATAATTTATGTGTTTATAATATCATATCTATGGTTTATGCATATGAATTTCTAGTTTTATAGTTTCAAAGGCAAAAAAAATATGTATTTATAATATTATATCTATTTTTTAAAAATATTTAATTAGCTGATAGGCTATTTTGTTTGAAGTTTCCACCAGGATTTTCATCAACCCAACCGTGAATTGGATTTGTCAGGGCCGGTAGTGTCCCATCCGGCGCGGACCTCAATGGGTTGTTTTGTGTTGACGTGGACCTTGGTAATTACGTGGGTTGGTGGTGGTCGAGTTGGTGTCCTTGATTCGTGGAAGTTGAATCGTCAATGTTTGCTCGTGCAAGGTTTAATGAATCCTGTCGTTGGCGGGGGGCGAAGTAAATGCTATATTCAATGTTGGCATGTGGGAAAGTATACTTTGATTAAGTTGTATTGTTGAAAGAGCCATTGTGGTGTTGGTTTCATACCAGACAATTTTTAAAATCGTCGCCTTCGACTCCATTTTTTAGCAGGTTGGAGGGTTGTAAAACTATTGCGCTGCAGAATCTATCAGTCGTTTTTTATGGGTATTTTGTAGAAATCGGTAATTTATTGTTCATGTCTTTCGTTCTTTATTTATTGTTGCTTTTGATAGTAGGTTGGATGGTTTTAACACTGATGCATTGTGAAATGTGTGGGAAATTATATTGATTAAGTTGCACTGTTGAAAGAGCCATTGTGGTGTTGGTTTGATAGCAGATTATTTATTGTTCATGTCTTTTGTTTTGTGATTATTGTTCCTTTTGATAGCAGGTTGGAGGGTTTTAACAATGATGTGGTGTGAAATGTGTGAGAAAGTATATTGATTAAGTTGCATTGTGGAAAGAGTGATTCTGGTGTTGGCTTGGTAGCAGACTATTGTAAAAATAGTCGCCTTCAGCTCCATTTTATAGCATTTTGGAGGGTTTTAAGACTATTGTGCCTCAAAATCTGTAAGTCATTTTACATGTGCATTTTGTGTGAATGATTATTTTATTGCTCATTTGTTTCGGTCTCTGCTTATTTTTCATTGTTATTTGTCTGTATCTTTTCTGTTATAGGGTATGTGTAGGATCATCATGGAAAAAACAAGCCCTTAAGTGGCAAAGAATTCAGAAAAATTAGACTTAGGCAACTTGATGTAAAAATTTGAGTAAGTTATTTATATTATTTGAGAAACATGTAAGAATAGAATCTGTAGCAAATTGAATGTATTTTCTAAACTACTGTAGGTTTTTTTTTTTTTTAAATCTATTTGGTGAAAATTTGAAATTTCAATTCATACTTAAATTTTAGGAAAAAATAAGAAGTAGGTTCTGACCACCCTAGCCACAATAAAATGATAATATTTTTTTATAATATTTTAGATATAAGTAGAGGACTCATGTCGATCGATGCATATTTTTTATAATTTTTTTCCAAATAAATAATTAATTATGAATTTTTTATTACAAATTTTAAAAAATATAAAAACTTCGTATGTCGACCACCTTAACTTGGTCAAAAATTTATGAAATTCAAATTTTTATTTTTTAATCCTAAAGTATGTGAAGCATAGAATGTGATGCATGTTTTGGATTCAAAAATGTGATACCGTTGAAAGCTATAGATGTTTTTCAATCAACCTATCAATCAACACTTTAGTCATAACTCAAACATAAAATGAATAATAATTGTTTATTAAATTGTAAAACATAATTTATATTGGTGGAAAGCTGAGAATCTCCTTTAAAAACCCTTTTTATTTCATCAATTTTGGGTAAAAAAAAAGTCGTCAGCCACATACCCTACAAATACCCATCATATTGCCACTTTTTGGCCCATCATGATCCTGCATATACCCTATACCCTTTTTGGAGACTTCAAAGAGATTATGGGTCTGTATGGATGGTTTTATTGCAGTTAAATATTTTTTCTTTCTCCAAAAAATAAGGTTAGGGTTAGTAGTTTGGATCTTTGTGGTTATACCCATTTTGGAGACTTCAAAGAGATTATGGCTTTGTATGGATGGATTTATTGGAGTTAAATCTTCTTTCTTTCGCGAAAAAATATGGTTAGGGTTAGTAATTTTTTTAGGTTTCATTTTTTGTTTGTCGTTATTGTGCTCAGGAACCTGTTAATTATTTTACATGGGTTTTTTGCATAAGTGATTAATTTATTGTTCATGTCTTTTGATTTTTGCTTATTGTACCTTGTTTTATGTTTGTATCTTTGCCATTATAAACTATTCATTATCGTAGTTTTCCTTATGAGAAAAATAGTATAGGAATTAGAGGTGAACAACAGAGAAAACAACTATTAGAAAAACACTTAACAATCATAGGTAAATCATAGATGATCGAAAATCCACACTAAACATATTCATACAAGACAAGCAGTCTGTGTAAGAGTTGGATTGTCAATTGAAAATTTGGGTTGCATTCTTTGGAATGAAACCCACATTAAATAGAACTCATAAAGCCAATGAGTAGCTATAACTTGTACAAAATGGGTATAATGCCATAGGCTTGATAAAAAATTTGAGCTACATTTCCTGGAATCATGTATCAATATGTTTCATGATATATTTTTTCCCCTGATATGCTTGAGGCTCCTTGGAACAAACTGCCCTGGTCTATGTATGTAAGTGGTGGAGCTTAAAAATTACATGGGATGGAAGTGTCTTATATCAATATGTTTGATTATATTATTTCTTCCTCATGTGTTTCAACTCCCCCAATAAAAAACTCTTCATTATGGTAGTTTTCCTCTTCTATTCTCCATTTTTTAAAGTTCTATTTAATGTGGGTTAATGCATCTTGTCGATGTTGTTCAATGGTTATGGCTGAAGTAAATGCAATATTCAATGTTGCCATGTTGGAAGGTATACTTTGACTAAGTTATATTGTCAAAAGAGTGATTGTGGTGTTGGTTTGATACATATAGGCAGATATGCATATCCATATATGTAGATGAAGAGCACTATAGCTCGTTTGAGAATGCAACAACAATTTATATATACATATGTATAGGTAAATAGATCTGTATACTATGTTTATTTGTATTTATGTAGACTACGATTTTAAATACTGTTTTAAATAGCATGTATAAGTCTTTTCTTCATTGTGGACATCTATGTATGTGAAATTACTTACAAAGAATATTGAAAGTGAAGAATCCACTTCAAGTCAAATGCATGTACTATTAATTATTTAAAGTTTCACATTGTTATATTTTTAGATGAAAGAAAGAATCAATTTAACTACAATTTCTCCTATGGTAATGGTTATAATGCCAAAGATGCATAGAGATAACTGCAAAAAATAAACAAAGGATGGAAAGTGTATGTATATCTATGTATATCTATATGTACGTGTGTGTGTATATATATATATATATATATATATGAAAGAAAGAATATTTAACTGCAATTGCTCCTATGGTAATGGGTATAATGCCAAAGATGCATAGAGATAACTGTAAAAAATAAACAAAGGATGGAAAGTGTATGTACATATCTATATGTACGCGTCTATATATATATTTGTATATACATATACATATATATTTTTATATATAGACATATACACACACACATATATATGTATATATATATACACATATATACATATATATACATATATATATATATATATAGACACATATATACTCTGTGCATCTTTGGTGTTATACACATTTTGTATAGTTAGTTGCTTGGTATCTTTTTGATTGATCCAAGTTCAAATCCTTACAAAGAGGATCGTGTAGATTTTGAACAACAACATAATTTATTATTCTGTTTGCATATATACATTTTCACATTCATTGAGCTCCCATTGTTTTTATTTTAATATAGTGGCCACGTTCTTTTTAGTTTGCTAACAAATTGAGTAATTGTTTAAGAGGAGCTGCATTATCTAGCATTTAGTATTATAGAGAAATAGGAAAATTGTAACAAAACTATTAGTAAAACAAACATACATGTATTTATGCATATATACATATATATACAAATGCATAAACATTTATATATATACATGTATATATATATATGTATACATGTATATATATATATATATATATATATATATATATATATATATATATATATATATATATATATTGTGGATCTTAAATCTGCATTAGCTCAAAAACAAAAAAACCTTTAGCATTGTTAGTAAACCGAAGCAAACAAAAGATTCCCTATAAGATTCATTTGATCACAAGAATAATGCAAAAGAAGCAAGGAAAACATAGAAAAACATCATTCTAATAATCAAACCAGCATCTTATAGTGGATTGGTGATATTGTGGAAAATAGCCCTTTCCCAATCCTTGCTTAAGCTCCATGATGAAAATGCTATGAAGAATGATATGGAATGCTAAGATGATATGGATTCAAATGACAATGATGCATTTGTGCTTGAGATTGTGGAGTTGTGGAGGATTTGATCAATAGAGATGGTCTCTATTTAAAGATTCTCAAGTTGAAAGAATGCTTATGAGAGAG
This sequence comes from Sequoia sempervirens, assembly GCA_007258455.2. NCBI lineage: Eukaryota > Viridiplantae > Streptophyta > Pinopsida > Cupressales > Cupressaceae > Sequoia > Sequoia sempervirens. The sequence goes on along the minus strand of VDFB02000013.1, from coordinate 263,661,723 downwards.
CAATGCGGGATAAAAAACAAGCCAATGAAAATAGGCCACTTGTCAACTTTTGAGTGGTTGATGCATGAGCACATTTTGGTCAATCTGCCAAAGAGGGGGAGATTCAAATTTGAATTTGATGACAAGATGAGTTAAATACTAAGCTTGACTTGTGCAAGAGACATGTAAGAGCTTATTAATTTATTTGTTGGATGTACATGCCAAATTGGGGGGAGATTCAAACTTGGAGAATATTCTCCCTTTATGCCAAGTTGAAAGTAAATAAAGATTTTGATAAATCAATTAAATGAAATTTCATGTGCAAGTGGCAAAATCTAGAGAATACAAGTGATTAGGATTAGCATTTAATCATGGATTAGATTAATTAAGATGATGCTAGATGTTTTTGACCCATTTGACTTAGATTTAGGGATTTAAATCAAATCAAAGGAAGAAGAAAGGTGATAAAGATTTAGTTAAATAAATATTTGATTTATTTAGCTAAGGGGGATAGTGATAGGATCAAATTAAATAAAGTTAATTTATTTAATTTTAGATGGACGATCCTTAGAGATTAATCAATTAAACTTGGTTTATTTAATTGACGAACGAATATGATTAGTTAAATATGCATGATGTCAATTTGACGTGTCTACATTTATCCCCTCTTTGAAGCAATGTACTTGTTGCATTGTTTCAAAGAATAAACTTGTCATGATCAAATTTCAAAAAAAATTCTGATTTTTCGGATGCCCCAGCGGAAAGAAGTACACTGGTACATTTGCCCCTCAAGAGATTGAGCAAAAAAAATTGATTTGAGGGTCAATCTCACGATAAAGAGGTTCAAGATGGATATATGGATGATGATGAAAATGAGATGATTTTAAGATGCTTAGAATAACAAATCTATATTATCTTAAACAACTTAAATGATGATACGATGTGAGATGAATGAGATGGATGATGTGATATGCTATGATTATGCAAATGTATGATTTATGCAAATTCTTAGACTAACAGATCTATATTATGATGATGAATATGCATGTGAGATGATATGCAGAATATTGATGGTTTGTGGATGCAGGATGGATGCACTGATCATGATGATTAACTATTCATGACATGATGTTAGTGCGGAAAAGAAGAAATCAGGTGATGACAAGAGGATCCAACAAGTCCATGATCTGATGAGACTTTATTAGAGATGATGATGATGATTTTCTTATCAAGGATTGGGACTTTAAAAGGGCTACTTACCTTATGTTTGATTACACAGATAGATACGATGCATCAAGGTATAAAGAACCAGGATGGCATTGTACCTAGTGTGATGGAATTTGACTCAATAAACATATATGAGTATTCTTGTTCACACTTGACATATAGAAACCTTTCTAGGACGTACCTAACAAAGTAAGTATTCGCCAAGTTATTTTACTAGAACGTCCAACAAGCATAGTAGACAAAAGATAATGATCGTTGCCCCATTCCTATCTCTCTAAATCCCTCGTTCGGATATCATCGAGAGGTCCTTGGAACGAGTGCAATAAAATAAATTAAAAGAAAAGATCAAGTATGCAAACAAGCCAATGTTCTTCATACCTCTAGCCAAAGGGATTTGTTTTGATAGGATAAGAATCCAAGGTGATATCCAAAATGATGCCCATTGTCAGAACAATATATCCTAGGACATGCATTGTATAGGATGATGATGGTTTCATAAGTTGATTGATAGGCTGTTAATATAAAGTTGACTGACATGTTTGAAAATGATCAAGAGTTTGATTTTGCATTTAACGGTTTGTTTCTTCAATTTTGATTTTGGGTTTGAAGTTTGCTATTGCTAATTGTTGTGATTGTTTCTATTTGTGTTGCCAAAGGATGAAGGTGAGGATCAGTTTATTATGGATGATTGATTATTTCAAGTGAAAGTGAGATGAGACAGATGGATTTTTTCAAATATTTGGATGTTTTTTGCATTTTTTGGAATGTTTTGAGAGTGTTTTTGGTATTTTCAATATTTTACAAATGTTTTGATTTTTTGATTTTTTGAATGTTTTGGGGTTTTCTGAGATTTTATGGATGTTTTTGGATTTTTGTTTTTTGAATGTTTTTTTTGTTTTTGATGTCTCGGGGGCTGATCAAACATTAGCCTTGCCTACGTTTAAGCTTAGAGACGACGTAGTTCGGATTCCATGTGTTTTGATGTTTTCTGTTTTATGGATGTTTTTTGGATTTTTGATATGTTTTGGATGTTTTTGGATTTTTATGTCTCGGGGGCTGATCAAAGATTAGCCTTTCCTATGTTTAAGCTCAGAGATGACGTAGTTCAAATTCCAATGTTTTGACATTTTCTATTTTCAACAAGTTTTTAGATTTTTCAAGTTTCTGATGTTTTTGGATTTTCACATGATTTTGATGATAAGGATGTGTGTGATGATATCAGTGCTTTGTTTGGAATTTTTTTGAAGACCAAGCTAAGGTTAACTGATCATATCGATGGATTGATGATGATAACATTGTTGAGGATGCACAACAATGCAAGGATAGTGTTAAGCAACACAATGATTGAGATGTTGATGGGATTGATGATGATAACATTGTTGAGGATACACAACAATGAAAGGATAGTGTTAAGCAACACAAGGATATCCTGAGATGATGATTCTTTGATTGGATTTGATTGATCATGTTTGATGAAGCTTTATTTCAAAACAAAATTTGTTCGAATGATTTGATGTGACATTTGAAGGGTGCGTTAGATGCGATTGATATTGATTGTTTGGATTGATGTTTGATGAAAGATGAAGACTAATAAGGAATTTCTTCTCGTCAAAATATTCCATGGGCTAGTGATTTGGATTCTAGATCACAAATGCTTGACCAATTTGATTTCATGTTTTCCAATGTTCGGATCACCATATAAGTTGGAGGATATAGACCAAGATTTATTCCCGAAGCAAGATGTGAATATTTGCCCCTAGTGTCTAGCAATGTATGGAATGTCATGGATAGATGCCTAGATAGGTATATGGATGGATGGATATGGAAAGCATGCAAAGGATGGCAAGGATTATCTTGTGATAAGATAAGGTGTTCAGATAAAGAAGCCTCATTTGGTTAATGCTTCATGGCCCAAATAACGTTGGATAGGATAGGATCAATGAAAATGACCCATGTCAAGATGTTTTACCATAAGCAAGCATAAAGTGTGCCCCAAAATTTCATCAAGATCAAGATAACTTGGATGATGGATGTAGATGGATAAAAATGGATTGGGTCAATGTTTTATTGATGAATGGATTTATTATGGCAGGGATGGATGAAATGTTGGATTTATTACAGACGGGATGAGATGCTTTCATCTGAACTAGTGCATGTAGATGCTCAATTCCACACATGATGCCTATTTGCCAGGTTTTCATCATGGCCTTTCCCAAAGCCCCACCCATGCGGTTTTCACTAGAGGAAATTTTTTATCTTTACTGTTTTCAATCCATTTTCTGATTTTTTTGTATTTTTCTGAAGGGTTCATGTTGAACCACCTGGTGGTGTTGACGTAGATTCCCTTTTCATAATATGCCATTTATATCCTACTTGAAGGAGCTGCTTTGCTAAGATACGTGCACTTGAATGCAACTTTTGGCATTCTTGATCTACTTTATTGATATTGGGGTTAACTCTATCTCTGTGTGCACATCGCGATAGAGTGCCTTCTAAATCCTTATGATGAAGGCTTGTCACCAATACATGGTCAATTTTAGAATTGAATATCATGCGTGGAGGCGTGGATGGAGTGTGTTTAGGGATAAGAGATGGATTGGTTAACAGTTTGGAACCTTTGACTCTCCAAACTTGGGAAGATGAGCAATGATGGGTGGATACGAAAGTGTGCATGGAATTAGGACCAACTGCTTGATACACTTTGTATGTTGCTTGAAAATCTTGCTTTTTCTTTTGTGGAAATCCTTGATGGATACTTTTCCCTTTTTTATTTTGCCCCATAGTTTCTTTGACTAATGGAGTTTGATAGGGATAATCTTTCTTTGTATTTTTCGGTATCCATGTGTATTTGATTTGTCTATTATGCTTCTCAGCTTCTTTTTATTTGATAATGTTCTTCTTACTTTGATTCAAATCTTTCTTTTGATGTTGGTTTGAATTCGTGTATGGGTTGATGGGTGGATGAAGATTCATGACATGGCTGGTTGTAGTATCGACATTGGTTTTATCACAAGGATTCTTCGTGCTTCCTATATTGATGCTTGCTTGAGACATAGTTGCCCCCATTATTGTGGAAGTAGTACCTTCATGCATTGATTCTACATGTTCTAAGATGTCTTGTTCAGTAAACATGCTATGAAAAATGACCACTGTAGATGACATTATTTCAATTTGCTGCTCTGCTAACTTTGGATTATACTATTTTGTCTGACTTGCTTCCTTGAGTGGATAATGTTTGATATCTTTATTCATGATGTCCTTAGTCTAAATTTGTGATATATCTGATCCTGATGTTGATAACTCAACTTGACTGTAGGAATCAATAACCTGCTCTTTTTGTGTAGTAATTTCAGGAGTAAAGGAATCATGTTATGAATGAAGATCATCTATGTGTCCATCTACAAAAAGCATCTCGTGGGTAGAGGATGGAGTATGTGCTACATGGATATGATCATCTTGCATAGATAGGAGAGTTTCCATTAGCTTATTGTAGTATCTTGAAGATACAAATTCTTGATCTTGAATGATTTCAGAGTTACTTTCGACATGCTTTGGATCAAATTCTTGACATGGGTTAGTTTCAAAGGATGGATTTCTTACAAATGGTTCTTGGATATCTTCATTAGGCATGGGAAGTGGCTTAATATCCTCTTGATCTTTGAGTGGACTTGGATCAAGTGTCAAGTTGAGGATTCCTTCAGTATTTTTAACCATGAGGTCAAAGGATGTCAATATGTCCTGGAAAGGACCATTGCTAGACTTTGGTGAAAGACATTGATCATTTGGAATAAATTCTTGAGATATTCCCTCTAACTCATAAGGCAATGTAGAGAAATTTTCAACATGATTATTGGTCGATGCCTCATTGGATGAGGCAAAAACATCTTTACTAATGGATAGATCTTGATCATTGTTTTCAACAATTGTGGTGGAGGGATTTCCAATGTCTTCAACCATTGGATCAAGTGACGTTGACATTTCTTGAATTGGATCACTGTTGGGTATTGTTGGTGGATTTTGATCATGGTTGAAAAGTGTCTTTTGATGTATGTTGATTTGATCTTCGGATGAAGTAGACACAGCTTCAGGGTGCTCAGTGATGGATTGATCTTGCTCCTTATTCTCAACAGTTGTGGTGGAGAGATTTCCAATGCTATTATCGTCCCCAATAGTGATTATCTTCTGATCAATCAAGTCTTGGATGAGTTTTCTGAGTCGAACACAATCTGATGTTTTATGTCCCTTTATTCTATGATAATCACAAAGGTGCTTCTTGTTATACCCTAGTGGTTTTATGTCTGGTTCTTGATAGTTCACATAAATAGGGATTTTGATGAGATTTTCTTGTACCAATTGTTGCAGGACTGATTCAATTGGTCTCCCAAGTGGTGTGTATTTTTTCTTGTTTCTTTGTGAGATTTTCACTTTAAATTGACCTTGTGGTGATTGATTTTGGAGATGTGGTGATTGATCTTCAAGATGGGGTTGATCTTGATGTCCATCTTCTTGACATTGGAAATATTGTTCTTGACGCTATTGTGGACACAACTCACTGCTTTGATGACATGGATTAATCAATGGATGGGTGTATTGATTTTGGAGTGAATATATCTCCTAGCTCAATAATTCAATTAGTTTGGCATGTGAAGCAAGTTTCTCTAGTGAAATTTGATCTTGATTTTGAATTTGATTCCCTTTATTTGGCTTTTGTTGAAGTATATTTGGGATGCATACTTGTGGTTTTTGAATGGGATCATGGGCAAATTGATTTTGGACATTGTTATGATTTGGGATGATGATAGGTTGAAATTGACCATTGTTGATGTTTGGAATATTTGTATGATTTGCAAACATATTTATCCCAAAGTTTTTTGGATTCATGTTTGGAAAACTTGTATTTGGTACATTCTCATTTGGCATGTATGGATTTGGTGGGATGATGTTGGTCGTTTGAAGGCTCATGCATTGGGTGTTTGGTTGATAGATTTATAGGTTTGAATTTAGATTTAGATCTACCATCAGGAAATGTGTTCCAATCTTTGATTTGGGCATACTCACATTTTTTGTACTATTGACATTTGTCAAAGGTAATGATCCCATGTACGGTTTGTATAGATGTGAGTGTTGATAATCAATCGGCGTTGTAAAGCTTTGATAGCTTAGTTGACTTGGATTACTCATGATGTATGGATCAAGTTTATATTTCATGTTCCTCTTGTGTTTTGACCTTGTTGCAAAGGTGACCTCTAAGGTTCTTAGGACCAATGACGAGATGAAGGATGAAAGGGGTGAATGATATGAGAGTTGAACATTTAGGGACTTTGAATCAATGCTAGACTTAGGGCTTGATTTTGATTGTTTGAGTTGGATAATGAACTTGTAAACCCTAAGATGTAAGATGTTATCTTAGGATGAACTTGTTCAAAGGATTGCTGATTTAATTAGAGGTATGAGAAAGGATGCATTCCCATACTCCTAACTAAACAAAGTGATTTTTGGTTTGATGATTTACCCAAGTCTAGAATGATGTTTCCAAAGTTCTAAATTTGTTTGGTGGGATGGATTTTGATAAGTGTTTGGGATGGATGAAGTGTTTGATTTGATCCTAAATGAACCTAGGAAGGACTTGTTAACTAGGCCAAGATAGTGAAGAACATGCTTTTCTCTAAGAGTAATTCAAAATCAAAAGACCAATGTTTGCATAAAAGCCATATGACCAAAAGATGCCAAGCAAATATGTGGGATCCAATTGATTTAATCTTTGCTTAATGGATTATTTTTACCACAAACACGCTCTTGATTGGATTTTGAATATAGATGTCTAATGTCTCAACTTTCCTCTTATCCTGCAAAGTATATTATGCGGAAACCAAGTAAATTTGAGGCAAGAGTTACCTATTGTTGACCTTAGTAGGAGAAAATTGAGATGAAATCCAAATTCTTAGAAGCCTCTAAGGATATGAATCCCAAGGGAAAGCAATAACATGTGAATTTTTTCAAGGATATTTGCCTCTGCTAAAGGGTTTGCAATTTTGATGATTCGTTGAATGTTGGTTTCGATGTTTTGGATACAAGCATTATGTTTTCAAACCATAAGCAATATGTCATCCTAGCTCAATTGGTACGCTTTTCTTAGTGGGCTTGCCCCATGCCCTTCATAGAAGAGATGATTTTACATCCAACCAAGGAAAGAGTATAAAGGTATGTTAACAATGAAGTCTTAACCTCTATTCTTTAACCAAGATTAGACATGGCAAGTAACTTCTTGGAATCTAAGTACCAATGCACCACTTTGATAAAATCACTCAATGGATCAATTGGTCACTACAAAACAAGGGTTCTATTTCGGACTTTCCGTTCATGGAGATTGACCCATATGACAAGAGTCCCCTTTTGGATCCATCTTGTCAGAATCAACTGCGTGATATTGGTGTTTACTCTAATACCCACATTTATATCCCGGTTGGAAATACTCTTGGCTTTAGAGTGTTACTGGTTGAGTCGTTCCCTTGGGTGAGTACTTTTTCCCCAAGGTAGGCCCTCTAGGATAAACAAAAGTGAGTAAAGACAAAATCCATAACTCAATCAATCTTTGATGGAAACAAAGAGAGAATATACGTGATAATTCCCCTACTCACACTCACACAAGATTTTGTTCAATTTGAAACCCAAATCGAAGTGTGGAGGAAATCTTTTATGCAACTTAATGTCATCAAAAATACTTTTGATTCTCAAGATCACCATGAAGTGTGAGAGAAGTGCATACACCTGTTTAGATGAGATTACTTTGGATAAGAGATTATGAAACACGAAAAACACATTTTCATTTTAAGCCTCAAAGCAATGATGAATTCGTTGTAAAGCACCAAACATCAAATGTGAAGTTTGTTTGTTCAATTTTAGGCCAAATTATAATCTAGTGAGTTTCTAAGGTTCTATTTTAATCCAACTTTGAATAATAAAAATCAATCAATGATTAATTTTAAATCCAAATTGAAAGTGAGTTGTCTTAAAATAGAAAATGAGAGCAAGAAATGGATATTTCAAGTTATTACATTAAGCATTAAAAAATGATTTTCTCAAGTTTAAATTCAATGTTCAACTCAAATCTGCTTACTTTCGCTTAATTCCCATGTGGAAGAGAGACCACCTTTGTTTCTTGATATAATCCTACAAACATTTCAAAGCCATTAGAAATAAGATTTTCAAGAAATCAATGCAGCAATGCATCAAAGAAATTACCCCTATTATGCAAAGTATTTGTAAAAAAAAAAACAATCAATGGTTATAGCTAAAAATTCAGATTTGATGAACCCCAAAAAACTGTACTCAAGAGACAAAGCAAGGCAATAAAATGTAGACGTAAGATTTTATGCTCAAAATCTAATATTGTTTGTTTTATTGAAGCCACATTGTATGGTTTAATTCAAAAAAATTATTCCTCCAATGAGCATTATGAGGTGACAATTATTGTTATTTCAATACTCCAAATAATATAGACCACATCTCCCAAGCAGCTGCCATCAATAAAGATCATTTTAAATAAAAATAAAAATAGATATTTTCCATTCAAGATTATATGTCAGCGATTTAAAAATTTATCTACAAGAAGCAAATATGTCAGAGACACTAGATTGCGTCAAGATTTACCTATGAGCACGAAAACCCGATGTTGCCATACCATAGCTAATCGAAATCAACACCTAGGGAAGAGTTCTCACATAATGGACGCATCTAATTGATTGATAAGATCTCCATTCCCTCCATGTGGCAAGAAAAGACAACACCATGAAAGCAGATAGGTAGACAAAGCACGTTATTGAAAAACATTAATGGTATGTTTTCAAAGAAACTCGGGTTCAAGGCAACCAAACTAATTGTAGGTGTTAACAGCAAAGAAAGGTATTCAGTTTGTGATTTTTATTTTAATCCTGGTTAGGAATCCTTTTTCAAAGTAACCTTCCCGATGAAATAAAATATTAAAAGGCCCAAATCTAAACAACTTATGTGCATTTAATATCACGTGAAAGAACAAGGTAGCTCATCAAGAGTATGGGTGTCATAGATGGCAGGGCTACTTAATGTTTTGCAGCGAGATTTGAAATAAGGCACTGGGCGCCCAAATTTAATGAGCCAAGAGGAGAATCGGTCAAATTTGGTGAGAGTGTTGTGCTAAAACATGTTGATGGAATTATTAGCTAGTTGTGTGGGGGTGATAAGCTACTGCATTTACTATGAGGTACCAAATTCACTGGACGTTCCCCACTATTGGCGAGTGTAATCACTGGAGAAGATATGTCATTAATGCTTGTTTAGGTGGTTAGTTCTCAGGAAAGGATAGAGACGTCACCCACTACAAGTTTAGCAGCAAGAATAAAATCACAACCATGCCAAGGTTTAATCACTAAAATGTAGAAATTGTTAAGAGAGCCATTGAGGAAATCATTGAGTGAATTTGGCTAAGAAAACATTCAAATAAGGTTCAACCAAGGAATGAACTCAGACCAAATGTCTTTGACAAAACCAAAGGAACAAAAGTGCCCAAAAACTTAAATAACTGTATCCAAATTCATCAAATCAAAGTATGCTGAGAAGTGAATCTACAATCTCCAGAAAGATTTTGTTGCAGCCACTAAAGATCACATAATCAACATTGATATGTTCCTCTATTTTTGCTTCTCTTGCTACACCAAGTGGATTTTACATCATCACAAGCTACTCTATCTTTTAGTGGAGTTGCATCACAACAACCAAAGCATTTGAATGAAAAGAAAAATACAACCGACAACATATCTGGAAAAAAGTAGATTCCAGTGGTACAAAGAAATATATATAACCAACATTTTACAAGTTTGAATTCTTAGCCAGCAACGCTTACTGGTTGCACAACCACATTGCCAATTATTTCACAAGATTTTAGCCTGTTGACAAATTTTTTAGGAAACCAAACAGGTAACATGAAACAATAGGCACAAGCATAGATGCTTTCCCCACAACAGGTAACAACTTAAGTAGAGAAACAAACGAAATCCTATCTTGTGCCACAATATCACATGACTGCTCCTAGTTTTCATACAGATTTGAATGAGTTTGATAGGGTATCAAAGTCACCTTTGAATAGAGGGTCCATTGGGACTGATTTAGTGGGGCTATTAGGCATTGCATCTATGGTGACATCACAAGGTGAGCTACTTCAAAGCATAACATATCAAGGGGGCAATGTAGCCTTGTTAGGTGTAAAGCGATGCCTCTATGCCAATTTAAAAAGAGCTTTCAAATTAAGGAATTTTGGAAGATAGACTTCACCACTATTGTCAGAACACTTGGCTGAAAGTTTGACAAAATTGTTATTGTAGTATACGCACAGCATAGATCTTTAAAAATACTTTAAGAAACTTTCCTACAAATGTGACTAACAGGCACATAAAGTGTAAAAAAAAGGCTTTAGAAACTTCGCCAATGTATTTCAATAAGAAAAAGTGCTTCTGATCTTATGCATCGCCTGCTAATAGAATGCTATTGTTGGTGCCACAGTGATTTTCAATGTCTGCTTTCAAAGTTTTGAAAATACAACATAGATTGTTAGCGCAGATAAGAAAAAGTCAGAACAAGTCTTTTTTATTACTTTTGTAAATGGACCATTATTGACGTATGTGAGCAAATCTAAACATAATGAAATAATGATGTTACAGATAGTTATTTAAGATATATCACAACGTATCATTGATATCTACCTACAGATGTATGCAATATATATTCAGGCCTTTAAAAGAAAAAAAGTAGACACAAGACAAACTGAGATCCATGAGAGATAGAGCAATGTTAGAATGGTCATGAGCTAGAATTAAATTTCCAACACTTTTTCTGTCAAATTAAATAATGAAAAGCGAATAGAATGGAAGAGAAGAGAACAATGTTAACATAGCAATGAATCTCAGGAATCATTTTGAACAATATTCAGGTATCCAACACATACATTCTGCCCTCCTTCTAGCGCCATAATGTGCATCTTAAATCTGCATTAGATCAAAAACAAAAATCCTTTAGCATTGTTAGTAAACCAAAGCAAACAAAATATTCCCTATAAGATTCATCTGATCACAAGAATAATGCAAAAGAAGCAAGAAAAACATAGAAAAATATCATTCTAATAATCAAACCAACATCTTATAGTGGATTGGTGCTATTGTGGAAAATAGCCCTTTCCCAATCCTTGCTTAAGCTCCATGATGAAAATGCTATGAAGAATGATATGGAATGCTAAGATGATATGGATTCAAATGACAATGGTGCATTTGTGCTTGAGATTATCGAGTTGTGGAGGATTCGATCAATAGAAATGGTCTCTATATAAAGATTCTCAAGTTGAAAGAATGCTTATGAGAGAGCAATGTGGGATCAAAAACAAGCCAATGAAAAGAGGCCACTTGTCAACTTGTGAGTGGTTGATGCATGAGCACATTTTGGTCAATGTGCCAAAGAGGGGGAGATTCAAATTTGAATTTGATGACAAGATGAGTTAAATGCTAAGCTTGACTTGTGCAAGAGACATGTAAGAGCTTATTAATTGCTTTGTTGGATGTACATGCCAAATTGGGGGGAGATTCAAACTTGGAGAATATTCTCCCTTTATGCCAAGTTGAAAGTAAATAAATATTTTGATAAATCAATTAAATGCAATTTCATGTGCAAGTGGCAAAATCTAGAGAATACAAGTGATTAGGATTAGCATTTAATCATGGATTAGATTAATTAAGATGATGTTAGATGTTTTTGACCCATTTGACTTAGATTTAGGGACTTTAAATAAATCAAAGGGAGATGAAAGGTGATAAAGATTTAGTTAAATAAATATTTTATTTATTTAGCTAAGGGGGATAGTGATAGGATCAAATTAGAGATTAATCAATTAAACTTGGTTTATTTAATTGACGAGCGAATATGATTAGTTAAATATGCATGATGTCAATTGGATGTGTCTACATATATATATAGACTTAATTGAAAGTTTGAGCTACATTGCCTGGCACTAAATATTATAGAGAACTTGAGAAATTGTAAAAGACCTATTACACAAAAAATCCTGTTCATGGTTGGCCTGATGAAAATCTTGTGCAAAACTTCAAACAAATAGCCTGTACGAAATGGTATGAAACCAACACCATAATGGGTGTTTCAACAATGCAACTTAATCAAAGTGTACTTTCCCACACTACGACATTCAATATTCCTTTTGCTTTAGCTGCCCACATTTACTTTGACCACTCCCATTGTAGAGCATCAACAGAATGCCATAACCCTCACGTGAGTAAAAACTTACCATCTAGTATATTTATACATGTATATATATATATAGACTTAATCAAAAATTTGAGTTGCATTGCCTAGAACTAAATATTATAGAGAAAGAGAGAAATTGTAAAAGAGCTATGAGACAACAAATCCTATTCATGGTTGGGCTGATGAAAGCCCCGTTGGAAACTTCAAACAAGTAGCCTCTACAAAATGCTATGAAACTAACACCATAATGGATGTTTCAAGAATGCAACTTAATCATAGTATACTTTCTCACACTATGACATTCAATATTCCATTTACTTTGGCCACCCACATCATACAACAAGATCATAATGCCTTAACCCTTGTGTGACCAAACACTTGCCATTCAGTTTTTGTGTACGGAGCATGCCAACTCCACCACTGCCAACTCAGATAATTACCAAGCTCCATGTCACCGCAAAAGAAAACTAGTTAAAGACCTATTAGGAAAACACCAAAGAATCAGAGGAAAATGGTAGATGTTCTTAGGCACACATTAAATACAACTATAAGATGTGGAGAATAGAAGAGGAAAACTATGAGAATGAATAGTTTGTTATGTGGAATAGAAAAAAAAGAATATTATGAAAAAAAATGTGACCAATAGTATAGGCTTTTGTGAGTATTTTCTATCTTATGAAATGGTGAAACTCCTGCTCTTGATAGTGCATCTTGTGATCTTCTCTTGGCCTAAACCTTTTCTTATGTCTCGAGTTTTGCCATTTTTGTATGGTTCTTAAGTATTTTCGTAAGAGTTTCTTTTGCAATTTCCTTGTTTGTTTTTAATATTGACTATGTATGAATATATATATATATATGTAATATAGATATATATATACATGTGTATATAAGCTAATATGTGTTACACACCCTTTCACTATCCAAACATTTTGATAAATGTTCAAAGGTTTAATAGGGATGATATTTGGAGGGCTATGTTTATTTTTTGGGGGGTAGATGCAAACCAAATTCAGAGGCCTATTTAGAAGGAGAGGGTGAGTCTGACAACAACATTTGCTCATCTTGTTGCTTGAACAAATACCTAGGGGTCCCAATAGTTTGACAATCAGACATAATCACAACTAAGCTAAATATGATTAAAGCCTTGAAAAATAAGCGAAACAATATATTCAACACATTATATTGGGCACATACGAAAGAGAGAGAAATTTTAAAAATAGAAAAGAAACGACACAACCCACCTTGAATATTGGACATTTCTACAGACGTAGTCTTCAAATGTAGATGTGCATCTAGGTCTAGTGGATGTAAAACTAAGACATAGGTAACATTATGTTATGTCTGAAATTTTGAATAGATTATAATTATTTAGGAAATTAATTATTAGAAATTCAAATTTTATTTAATTTTTCAATCCTTTTTTTATAGAGAAAAATTATTTTCATTTGTCCCAAATGAAGATACTTGTGCAAGTGAAGAAATTGTTGTTACACCGTGTTGACATACTGATAGAATTTTAGGTACATTTGAATACGCTCCAAACTAAAATTCTATCAGTATCTAAACAAGGTGTAACAACAATTTCTTTGCTACCACTAGGTTCTTCATTTAAAATGGCCTTGACAAAAGAAATGTGACTAATAGAAAAGGTTGAAATAGATATGCATATGTATAGAACAAAACCAATGTGGCTCATTGTAGAATTCAATAGCAACAGATAAATAGAGAAATTGTAAAGGAGCTATTAGATGACAAATCCTATTCACGGTTGGGTTGACAAAAAAAAAAACCACCAAAAACTTTACACAAATAAATCTAACCTATAAAATTACAAATAATAACACTTAACAACCACCAAACTAATTTTATCTCCAATATGTTTATCCTTTTGCACTAAGCCTCTACAAATATATATGAAATCACTCCTATGTTAATGGGTGTACCAGCAAAGATGAACAAAGATAACTAAAACAATGCATGACATTCTATGATCTTCTATTTAATGATGGTTTTTGAACATCTGACATGTTCCCATGCTTCTCAAGTGTCTCCCTAATTGTTCTTTTCGTAGTGTCCCTATTTGTGTTTCATATGTACTATTAAATAATGTGGCTCAAATGTATAATTGATAAGGAAACTGTTAGATAGATTGCTTGGATTCTATCAATATGTTTTGTGATATTCTTTTTCCCATAACAAATTGTTCATTATCGTAATTTAACTTGAATGTACTCACATAGCCTATGAGTATACATACAAGTTCAAGCATATTAGTATATATGAATTTACATGTATAACCATAGATATATATAAAGTAACAATTACACATAAACATATAACAATATATATATGTGTATCCATGTGTGTATAATTCTATATCTATGAATGATTAGAAAAGGAATAACATAGTTTGAACATTAGAATATATTAAATATATACATGTAAGCATTTTATAATTTTTTGTGTTAGCACATTTTAGTCTTCATTGTAATATATCTATATGTATGTGTATATATGCATGTGCAATAAAAAATGTTAAGTTTTTTTAGATGGAGGTTGGAATGAAGGAAGTTACGATGCACAAGCATAGGGAACAACAACATTACACTCTTCTTAAAAGAGTGTATCGTACCTTCCATTCATTACAGTCTCCATCAAAAATACATTATGTATGCATAGATACATTTGCAAATAGTTTTGCATATATGTATGCTTTGGTTGTTGTCAATAAGTGACTATTGGGAAAAGTGTTTGTGTGCGGATGGTTTTTCCCTCTCCACGCATATATAGATATCTTTTCAACTTGCCAAATCAATTATTTTAGCCCAACTCTTTATGATGATACTTATTTTATTTAGGTTATGGTAACAATTATATGATGAAACAATCTCTGTAAAATGTGTTTGGTGGATTTTAAGTGTTTTTGTAATAGTTCTTTGATTTGTTCAACTTTATATCTTTAGCTAATAAGTTGTTTGTTTGAAATTTCTATTTATTAAGAATAGAGCATTTAATCATTCAGTATGTGTAAGATATTCATAATGCCAAAATGGCTATTCTAACAATGCAACTGAATCAATATATTTTCTTGCATATTTTGGAGTACATATTCATTATGCTAGAATGGCTATTCTGACAATGCAACTAAATCAAAATATTTTCTTGCATATTTTGGAGTATACTTTCCCACACTGCAATATTCAATATTGCATTTACTTCCTGCTATGCTATTGCACCACAATTGGTCTATATATATATATTGAGTTTTCTATTTTATATTTAGAGATATACATATATGCCGACATATAGTTGGCCCTTCAATTTGAAATTGGAGTTACATTGTCTAGCAGCAAATATTATAGAGAAATAAAGAAATTGTAAAACAACTGTTACAAAAAGACTCAAGGTTGACATGTAAACAAGACATGGCTGAAAACCCAATGGCATGGATTAACCAATGAGTAAACAAACACTTGCCATTCATGACAACATACATGAGCTTGATGCATAGAGGCTTCATGAAACAATTGAAGTGATTAAGGAGTAGTGTCTCAAGAGCATGGAATGTTTCATGAAGCCTCTATGCATCAAGCTCATGACATGCAATTCATAAACATGAAACTATTTTCGCCTAGTGAGCATGTTGTTTTTGTAGATACAAATCTAGATAATTGTAAACTTATTTCTCCCTTATCTGTTTCAACTTCTATAGAATAAATTATTGTTCATGATATCCTTTCTTCTAGCTTCCTATAACAAACTATTAATTACCGTAGTTTTCTTCTTCTATTCTCCATACTTTAAAGTTCATTTTAATGTAGAGAAGAATAGACTAGACCTTTTTAAAGAATGAAAGCCTTAGGGAAATTTCAAATCTATGAAATAAGAAAAATACTAGCAACGCACTATTATTTCTATTTCAAACATGAATATATGCATGTATATATTGATGAAAAATAGAGTAATTATATGAGAGGCATTAGAATAACACTTATTCGCTACTAAATATTAAACACAAATAGGGGAATTTCACAAAGAACTCTTAGGGAAATACTTAAGGACCATACGAAAATGGAAAAATTAGAGGCATAGAAAGAGGTTTAGACTAAGAGAATATTTTGAGCTAATGGCGATAATTATGTATAGGCATCTCTTTATCAATGTATCCATCTTATAAAAGTTCTTGCATGGAAAATATAGTACAATATAAGAAATTATATATGCAAATAGCAAAATTTCCCCTTCTTCATCATTGTCTAATATATGGTATGGCTCCATTGAATTTTTTATGGGCCTTGCATACTTTTCTTTCTTGGGGGTTTGGCTAGAGCCCATGAGGCTTCATGATGTCAATATGGCAGGGAGGAGAACAAGCATGGGTTTTGTGGTTTTTCCTTTGACCGTCATACATTGGCTGCTACAAATACACAACATATTCTATTCTACCGACTACATTTCTCCACGCTCATAGAGCTATCTTTTCAGCTTGCTAAATCAACTATATTAACCAGGTTCTTTATGATAATACGTACTTTCTTTAGGTTATGACAATAATTATATGATGTGATTCTAAATATTTTTATGTAAAAAATACCTTGCCCATTTCTTTAAACTTATACACAAATAAAAAAATTTCAAACATATTGATACAAGATTCAACCTACATCCTTTGTTGGTAAATATTGAAGACAAATAGAGAATTGTTTAAAAGGTATTAGACCTTATGATGAAAATTATCTATAGGCATCTCTTTATCAACATGCCAATCTTTTAAAAGTTGTTGCATGAAAAAAAGAGAGTCCAATATAAGAAATGATATATAGAAACAACAAAATTTCCCCTACTTCACTATTGTTTGATAAATGATATGGCTCCATTAAATTTTTAATGGATGTTACACACTTCTTTTTGCTCAAGGGTTTGGCTAGAGCCCATGAGGCTTCATGATGTCAATATGGTAGGGAGGAGAATGAGCATGGGTTTTTTGTTTTTCCCTTTCATCTTCATACATTGGGTTCTACAAATGCACAACATATTGTATTATTCCTACTACATTTCTTGACACTCATAGAGCCATCTTTTCAGCTTGCTAATTGAACTCTTGAAACCTAGTTCTTTATGGTAATACCTACTTTCTTTAGGTTATGACAAGAATTATATGATGCAACCCTAAATGTTTTTATGTAAGAAAAAAACATTGCCCATTTCTTTAAACTTATACACAGCGAACAAAATTTGAAACATATTGATACAAGATTCAAACTACATGCTTTGGCGATAAACATTGAAGAAAAATAGAGAATTGTATAAGAGCTATTAGAATAACACTAATTTGCTACTAAATATTCATAGCAACATGATCTGTTGTAGACTTAGAGCCGTCCTGCAACATGTAGAAATATTTTTCTGCAATTTGCAGTAAAAAAATTGAAAGTAGTGCAAAGGTACACGTGAATGCCATCTTTCTACTTTATACCAATCTACAAAATTTGAGAATTTTGAAACTTAAAAATAATAGTTCTTTTACAATTTCTCATTATTTTCTATAATTTTTAGTGCCATATAAGCTTGGATTTTGAATTGACATGCCAATTGTTACATAGATTGCTTGTGTTGTATCAATCTTGATTTTCCCATAACAAACTATTCATTATTGTAGTTCACCTATTTTATTCTCTATGTTCTTAAGTTTTATTTATTGTGTCTTGCTTTTTTAATGTTCACTATGGGATGCTAAGACTTTTGTTTTGCAAATATCAATGCAATTTATTCCTATGTTTGTATATATATATTTGTACATTTATTGAGCTTGTCTCATCCTCTGCACAAGGTATACCTACATCTCGTTTATGTGATCTTTTCTATTGTATAGGAATTACATATTATTGGTTATAAGCTATACAACTATTTATATTTATTAATTTATATATTTTCTGCCAGTTACACATGTTTTCCACACTAAACTTCAAATTTTCCTTGTCACTAACTATATCTAATTGAAACCATTTTAGATTGCAAACATTATCAACTGTAACTGCACATGTCCACAATACTAAATAGCTTTGTCATCACATGTTTGAAATGGTGTAAAAGTTGTAACTACATTCTATTTATATAGAAGGTAAGCCTATATGTCCTTTCTTCCATCTCTTTTTTATAATAAAACACTACTGTATTTAGCTCCATTTTCCAATGAACGTTTGTTGAATTTTTGACAAACTATTGTCGAAACACCAACGAACCAATGCAATAATTTTTGTCAGAACCTTTTCATCGCTTTCCCAACAAAACTTGAAACATAAAACTCACAACGTGACTTCATCGGTAGTCATCACAGTAAAGGTGATCGGGTGTTTGTCGAACTTCCGATGAACCATGTGTCGATCTAACGATGGACATTAGCTAGAAAACAAGCAGGACAAATCAGCCAAAATGTTAGAACACCACTAGAAAATCATTGAAAGAGTGATGAAAGGGGCATGTAATAATGTCATAAATTTCATCGAAGGTACAACAATTTTTTCGGTCATTTTTTAAGTTTCGTCGGGTGTTTTCATCAAAATTTTGACAAAACTGTGCAATTTTTTTTTTCTTAAAAAGTATTCCATTTTCAAACATGCTAGTCTAGAAAAATGTAATTGGCTAATGTAAATCCAAATTCGAAAACCTTTTCCAACATCCTCCCTACCTGTTCCAAAAGAGGAGCTTTGTAATAGGGTATGGACATCCATCAAAACATAAAGGATAGAGGATTTTCATTAGTTGTAGTTGCAATCTCCCTGTTAGACATGTATGCAAAATGTCGAAGCATAGACAAGGCACGTGAACTGTTTGAAAAAATTCCTCAAAGAAATGTCATCTCATGGACTGCAATGATTGAAAGATATGCACAAAATGGATTTTTTCAAAAGGCTTTAGAAATTTTAAAGCAAATGTAATTGGCTGGTGTAAAGCCAAATTCGAAAACCTTTGTGAGCATCCTCCCTTCCTGTGCCAAAAGGGGAGCTTTGGAACAGGGTATGGACATTCATCATAACATAATGGAAGGGGGATTTTTGTCAAATATTATAGTTGGAAATGCTCTAGTAGAGATGTATTCAAAATGTGGAAGTATAGATAAGGCATGTGAACTATTTGATGGAATGGCTCAAAGAGATTTCATCTCTTGGAATGCAATTATTGTAGGATATGCTAATGATGTTTCAATAACTTTGGGTGTTTATCTTCTCCCCATCAATTTGTATGCAATTGACATGTGGTTGCTTTTGTTATCTCTTATGTGCATAAACAACTATTTTGCATGTGTGTACTTCAAAAGAAAATAATGATAAAATTACCAAGTTTCAAAGTTACTACACAAGGGTTGCAAATGATAATAATAATGATGACTGTATTTGAGAAGGCATTAGGGAAGAAATTTCCTCTAAAATTTGTTGATAAACCTAAATTTTTTGAAACTCTGTATGCATTTATAGAGAAGGTTGAGAAGGAATTAAAGTGGGGAAGCATTACATGGAAGATCTATTTATCTAGTGGCCATTGGAATGTTGACTTCCCTAATATATGACCTCAAGAATCAATTATAAATCAATAACAAATTAAAAAGCTATATATTCTCTTTTTTGTAAAAGGATGGAATTTTAGGATAGAAAACTTCTGGGTTCTTTCACATTGTACAACAACAAAAGAGTGAGTTTTCTCTCTTCATCATATAACAAAATATATAATAGTAAAAATACATAACTAATATTGTGATATAGCTAAAGATGCTCAGATGAGATATAAAGCTTCCTAATGGTTATAATTTAGGAGTTAATGCACAGTAACATGACATTTAGAGAAAGGAGAAAATAAGGTTTGTTGACCAAATCAGTGCAACCAAATATTTGCAACTAAACAAAAATGGAGGATGACAATAATTGGAGTTGATTGCTTCTATCCCAAAATAAATTTTGATGAAGCATATAAAGTAGATTATAAAAAATGAATAAAACATAGAAAGAGTGTGTATTAAGCACTTGAGTTACCCCCTTGTTGCATATCCTATTATGAATTCCCTAAAGTACTTGGATCTTATACAATTATATGTGCATCTTCAGTTATTATAAGTCACAAATAAATTCTTTATTAACTAATCAGACAAATTTTATACATTTGTTTTTACTTTAGAAATGATAAGTTTTTCAAAAAAAAAAATGATCTACATACTTGTAATCTCACAATGCTACTTATTTGTTCATGGTCCAAAGATTGGAAGACAATATACTCATCAATATGATTTATGAACTCAAGTCAGAAGGTGGCCTGTGCTGCTTCAATATAAAATAAGAATCCAAAAGCTTGATTACCCTTGTTGA
The DNA here is from genome assembly GCA_007258455.2 of Sequoia sempervirens. NCBI lineage: Eukaryota > Viridiplantae > Streptophyta > Pinopsida > Cupressales > Cupressaceae > Sequoia > Sequoia sempervirens. The sequence continues at coordinate 263,640,880 of VDFB02000013.1, read as the reverse complement.
ACCGCTTAACTTTAGCACTTTCATCTGTATGTTTTTTTTCTACCCCCATTCTAATTCTATATAACCTCTTGTTCTTTAGTATTAGTTGAACCTTAGTTTTCCATTGATGGAAGATAAATGGAATTATAAGAGGAACTAGAACATTTGAATCCATACTTGTCGATTGTTGTAACGAATTTAGAAGTGTAAAAAAGAAAATATAGGAGGAAGAAGTACACACAACACAAGGCTATCCACAAGATAGTCAACTGTCATGTTGTAGGAAACCAATTAGGCCTCTTGGAGTAGCGTTGTTTTGGTCCATTGCTCTTTTTCTATTCACTATCATAAAGGAAGGTTTTGAGGCCTTGTAGGGGCATATAATACCTGTCTAATTTTAGTGGTTTGGGCTTGGTACAGGCTTGTATGTGGATTTTATTCTGACTATCCTACAGGGCAGGGCTACAAGGGTTAAAAGGGTAAAGAGGCCTAAAGGTTAGAGTGATGAGAAAATGGAGTTTCCTAAGTGAAAATCAGGGTGTTAAGTTTTGGTTTGGTCCTATTTGACATGATCTAAGTGGTTACAAACCCTCTTGGTCGTGATAGTACAAGAACCCTAGGTGAGTTGGGTCTTTTACTTGAAGGAATGGTGGATTGGAAAGGTCCACTTAAAGAGTATTTGAGAGAGTTGTGATAAGTTGGTGGTTTTATCATCTTGTTGATCATCTAAAGAAGCTTCTTCTGCTCACTCTCAATCACTTATTCCTACATAGTTCACTATCCTTTTTCTGGAAATCACTTAATGTATTATTTCCATGTCACAAAACAAGAATCTTCTATCATGAACAAGGTTGTAGTATGAAGGCATGTAGCATACTCGGGGATCTACTCATTTCCTATCAAATTGCCCCATAATAACCCTTGTTATTTTCATGATGGAAATAAGCTAATGTGTTATTCTTCAATTGTGGAAAAACCTTTATGGAGTTACCCTCTCAAATGATACATGAATGCATAAATTTGAGAGGACAATAGTAAGTTGAATGAGTGTAAGTAGAGATATTTTTGCATACCTGCAGATGGTAGAAAATTTCATGGTTAAGTGGAAGCCTCCCATCAACAACAAGATCCAAATATCTGTGTATCTATATCAATTGAGCCTCTAAACCCTTCAGAGCTGTCAATTTTTCCACTAACCTGTTATGCACAAAAAGCCAAATTTTAGAGTTATGTTGAACCACTAAAAACAAAAGAAATAGAGATTTGAAACCAAATCCACACACAACACAGTGTGGTATTCATACAAAGCCATACAAAGAAACTAAACTCAAAACATTGGAATGGAAATAACTTGAAATTATGATGTAGAGCATTGATTCAGTTTACTCAACTAGAGGCACATTTCACAATAATAGTTTCTTCATGTAAAACATCTATATGAAGTTCAAATAGTAAAGAGATTGATGAAATATAGAGGAATTAAAAAGATACTTGCATGTAGTTGGATTGAGCTTCTCTTTGTTTCAAGAATAGTTTAATATTATTTACTTAACAGGGCCAACCACGTGATAGTGGAAGCTCATTTGGCCCCTCCCCCTCCTCACATCACTCTCAATTCCCTATACCCGATGATATAACATTAATCATTCATTCATCCATTAATAACATATAACATTCATTCATCCATCCATTAACAACATATAACATTCATTCATTAACATATTCACATTCATTCATTCATCTGTTAATGACATATAACATTCATTCATTCATCCATTAATAACATATAACATTCATTCATTAGCATATAACATTCTTTCATTCAATTGTTACATATTATAAAAAATATGGTTGTCATAATATGATTACAATCACTTTGCTTTTTGTTTCTTTAATTTTGAAGCTAAAAAAAGATGAAGTGGAGTATCATTTTCTAAATCATCTATGCCCCCTTTATTTGTTCGGCCCTTTGCTCATGATCTTAATATATGCCTAGTCATATATTGATCATGACGTGGAAGCCACTGCAAGGGGGGGTTTGATGTAATAACACATAAATGTTACATTGATATGTTTTGTTATTATTCCTACAAATATTTTATTAATTAAAAGAACATTAGAGTGGTGCTCTTTACCTGATGGAGCCACATCATGTTCCCGATCTTGTCGTATAGCCTCATGCTCAACATGTTGAACACCCTCTAAATCCTTATCTAGAGTTGAAACACGATAGGTTACATTAATGAATACACCAATTGCAATTAAATATGTTTAAGAGAACATTAGAGTGGTCCTCTTTACCTGATGGGGCCACATCATGTTCATGATCTTCTCTAGCCTAATCATGCTTAACATGTTGATCATGCTCTACATGCTCTAAAGTTGAAACATGAAAGGTTACATTAATTAATACACCAATTGCAATTAAAGATGTTTAATTGTATTAATCCATACTGTGTTTTGTATAGCACATGAATACATCTAGTACTGGGATGCACACCATGACCTTCATCTGCAGGTTGTGGTCCACCCTCACCAGGATGCATTCCAATGTCAGGTGCAGTATTATCATTGTCTATCTGTTTAAAAAAAATAGGCACATAATTACTTTATGGTGGAAATTAATATTGAATAGATTGCACAAGTATTGAATTTTAAATAAACTTTATTGAGTTTATTTACCTACATGTCAGATGTAGTGGAAGATTTTTTTTTCCCAGTCAAGACTCTTAGGTGTTCAACCATGGCTTCATAGCCATGCTGGAAGGAAATATTCATTCCCTCTTCTGTGGGTGCTCTGTTGAATTCAAAGCCCTACATTTTTGCATAAGATCATGAATTTTTCTTCTATGGTGTGATAAAACCAAAATTGTTTACAATTTATTATTTGGATGCAATGTTTCATTTATTGATACTTACAATTCTTGCAGCTAATTCCATATAACCACCAAAGCCAAGTATGTTTTTCCCATTTTTTTCTATTCTTTTGTTTGTTGATAGTATATAAAAGAAAGAGTAATCAGTATATAATTACGTTGTTGATAGTATCACATACCTTCCTTGGCTCGATGGTGTCTTTCCTTTTTTCTTTTCAGCCTTCTCCTTTCCATCCGACACTAGGTCCTTCCTCTCCCTCTTCAGAATCATGGGGGGATGCTCGTACTTTTTTTTCTTCTCTAAATGTGACCTATATTGGTCCCTCACATACTTTAGATATGTACCAGCTTTCTTAAGGACCTTTGTTCGGTTGAATTTTTTATCACCGAATGTCACAACTAAACGATTAATGAGCTTATCCTTTAAATATTGATTTTGGGCATTCCACTGTGTATGTTTGGTGGGCCCGAAGAGCTCCAATGTTATATCACCTAGATGTTCATAAAAAACATCATTTCCTACAAAATGATCATGGGATCATTAGTCTAAAAAGAGTGATCAATAAGTAAATTTCAATTGGATTATATATAATAATAATTAAAAAAAATTAAATTACCTGGGACCTTCTCTATCTTTATGGGAATGAAATCCTCGGTCAGCACAAATGTGACTAGAAATGTTCCCATACTAGTAATATGGGAAGATCTAGGAAATGCTGCTAAAACATCACCAGCACTAGTGGCCTCTACATCACCAATACTACCTGATGCGTGCATGCTATGTGTTGCCGACATTTCATTCAACAATATAGGTATAGATGATAGGGTCGAATGATCATGTGATGTATGTGCAGGAAGATCAGGATGGACACTTGTACCAACCACTACTCCGCAGGAAGCACATGCAGTACCTTGATCATGGGAAGCAACATCATGAGGATGCAAAAAATCCTGTAAAAACAACACATATTTAGTTCATGACATAAAAGATTACAAATTATAAAATCATGAATGAACTTATGTTATAATTAAAGACCTCATGACAACTTGCAATTTTTTTTACTCCCTCAGTCAATATTTTAGCCCTCTCTCTTATCCGATATGTTTGAGGCACTATGAATAACAATTGAAGGATTTCTTAATTGATTTTTTTTTGTGTCTTCCTTATCATATCGAGAGGGTTTGTTGAATATGCAATGTCATCATCCAATAATAGTGGCTGCACCTCGACCCTATGGATGCTCTCCTCTACTGCTGGTACCTTTCCTTGATCAGCTTTTGCAGCAAGAATATTTAAAACATTATCGAAATTAACCCAATAAACTTATGAAAAAAACATAATAATAAATCATCTTGCTCCTATCTAATTTGTACAATTACAATGAGGTAAACCTATTGGATAGAAGCACCTAAAGATGCATCACGACCTGTGGTCTAGGTCGGAGCCTTCCCCATACGATCAATGTCCCGCTGTGACAAAAATTAAATATTAAAAACCATTACTAAAATGAAACCAATAAACTTACAAAAAAAAACATAATAATAAAATGGTATATTGGAATCATTAATTGGAGGTTGGGTAAAATGGTATATATTATGTACCACCCCCATAATAACTGTGTTTGTATCTAAGCGATTCAAATTGTAGTCGATTAGCAACTCTTCCCCTGTAGTTATTGATTTTATCACACATACGAATACACGATTTGCTTCGCGTGCCTCGAATATGCAATTGGGATGCTTATTTTTTGACCCAAGTCATGTACTATTTATAAACCCTGCAATATTCCCTGATGCTTTTGGCCTTTCATCAATGTACACAGCCACTCCTTTATTTTTATCCTTATCTTTTAGTTGTATATAATTTGCTGACAGTGCATACCTATGCATACTTCATGTATATCGAACCAGCTACATCCAATCTTTGTAACTGTAACAGGGTCCGACATACTCCATCAATTCAGTAACTTTGTCGTAATATACCTTTATGTCATCCATGCAAAATAGGCCCAAACCATGTAATGACAATGGTGTTATGTGATATATCCTCTCGTTGACACAAAAATAAGTGTGTATTGGAGGAATTTCCCTGGGTACCCATCATTTATGTAGATGTTTGTACCTCAAGGGTACTTCGATGTCACCTATGCTCTCATCATCATAAGAACATGACCCCCCTTCAGCAAGAAAAAATTACATGCGTTTATGGAATTTTCTTCTAATCTTTTGACCTCTAGTTGATCTCCCTCTTTTAGACCTACTACATGTCTCACTTTCCTCTTCTCTTCCTGAATTTCCCTCACTCGAGGAAGACAGGTCTAACAAATACCTATTTGGTGGTACCTGCACTCATAAGGATGTTGGATGAATTTCTTTCATGGTGATGTGATCCCAAGGTGATATTATGATTAATCTATCATTTCATCACTAGAATTTGACTTGTTATAAGGTAATCAAGTCTTGATAGATTGCAAGTTATTGTTACTATTGTCCAAATGTGTCCATCACAAATCAAATCAATGTATGAAGGAGACTGTCCCTTGCAATTAATGACTTTAAACTTTGTAACAAGTGTTAAATGTGACTATGGTCCATGAGTTACAGAACCAAGGCCTCAAATGTATTGTGCGAAAGAATGGTTTCACCATACATAATATTTTGGTTTAAGTTGTCTTGAAAAAGATGAATTAGAACACTAATAGAAATAATTCAGGTGCACGTGTGAGGTGGTTCAGTTGTCCATTGATAAACTCCATATTTCTAAGTGGTTAACGGGGAGGGAGTGTGTACTAGGACTGGTTAAGTCATCATAATTTTATGCTTTGGGGTATGTGTAGGATCATCATGGAAAAAACAGGCCCTTAAGTGGCAAAAAATTTAGAAAAATCAGTGTTAGGCAACTTGGCGTAAAAAAATGAATAAGTTATCTATATTATTTCAAAAGTATGTAAGAATAGAATTTGTAGAAAATTAAATTTAGTTTCTAAACTACTAGGTTTATTTAAAAATAAATAAAATCTATTTGGTGAAATTTTGAAATTTCAATGTAGTAGTACTTAAATTTCAGGGAAAAAATAAGAAGTAGGTGTCAATCGACCACTAACCATAATAAAATGATAATAGTTTTTATAATATTTTATATATAAGTAGAGACTCATGTCCAGATGTGATGCATATTTTTTTTGTAATTTTTTCAAGTAAATAATTAATTATGAATTTTTTATTACAACTTTTAAAAAATATAAAACTTGTATGTCCGACCACCTTAACTTGGTCAAAACTTCATGAATTTTTTATTTTTTTTTTAATCCTATAGTATGTGAAGCATAGAATGTGACGCATGTTTTGGATTTAAAAAATGTGATACCATTTGAAAGTTATAGATGTTTTTGAATCAACCTATCGATCAGGACTTTAGTCATAATTCTAATAGAAAATAAATAATAATTATTGATTAAATTTAAATTAAAGAATAATTTATATTGGTGGAAAGCTGAGAATCTCCTCTAAAAACCCTTTTCATTTCATCAATTTTGGGTAAAAAAAAAGTTGTCAGCCACATACCCTACAAATACCCATAATATTGCCACTTTTTGGCCCCTCATGATCCTGCACATACCCTTTGGCAATAAAAAATGTTTAAGTCATCTTAAATCTTCCTATGTCTAATTGCTTGGAGACTTTTGGTATGTTTTAAGGTAGGATGACTGGTTGCATCAATGTTCTAGTTCTCTATGACAAGGTTTCAACATCTTCAAATAGTGAAAGTTAGTGCTCATAGTCATTTGAAACAATAAACATTTTTATTTTTCAAATGCTTGTAGTAGGTTTTGAGTCTTGGTGATAAGTTTCAATGTAATCACAAGGTCTCCATCCTCACTTTGTAATCTTAATGCACTTTGGAAAATTAAAGAACCAAAATACCATGATGCAACTAGGTGCTTGAGGGGAGCTTCCTTGGTGTTTTGAAATGGTTTTGATGCCTTTTGACACCTCTTGAAGGCTCTTTGTATTCGGGCTTGCGGAAGTTGTATTAACTTACCTTAACTAGGCAATTAGGTGTCTAAATGATGTTTTCTTAGTTCCCAATGTACAACCAATTCAAATTTCAGTTGTGGGACATTGGGAAGGTTGGTTGAAGATATAAATAAGCCTCTCTTCGTCAAGGCATGTGGATTGATGAATCATTTTGAAGTTCTAATGCAAAATCTTGTTGTTTTTTGTAAAATCTGTGTGTAAATTTCTTGTTCTACTACGTGGTACGACCTTTGTACATACTGTACCAGTAAATCCATATTATGGTTGGATAGAGAGAAGACCTATATTTATTTTGGAGGTGATTTAACAATTTTTCATTGAGTATAAAAGAAGATATCTCCATTTTAGCAGGAACTGGTCTGAAACCCTCAAAACTAGGGTTTTGATTGAAGAATGGCTCTTTCTTTCAGGATCTCCATGTTGTAATAATGCTAATTCTTGGTGGGATGGAATATATTTATGTTTATTTTCATATTTTTAGGGTTCTGGAGAATGGCATGCTATGTGGAGGAAGTTTTGCAATGTTCTAGTCTTGGCATCCTCATGTGACAGGCCTAGATTGTGAAGCAAAAAGTTGAGTTTTTCTTGTTTACGGTGATTTTAACTGTGAAGGAACTTAGGAGTGATAGAAATGGGTGTAAATATCCTATAAGAACCTGTTTCAAGGATTTTTGGTGAAGGGGAAGGGCTAGATAGTCAACTATCCTATTGTAGCCTACCAATTAGGCCTCTTGGAGCAGCGTTGTTTTGGTCCATTTCTCTTTTATTGTCCACTGTTAAGAAAGAAGGTTTTGACACTTTTTAGGGACATATATTACTTTTATAATTTCAGTGGTTTGGGCATGATAGAAGCTTATATGTGGATTTTATTTTGATTGTCCTACTGGGAAGGGCTATAAGCCTTTTAGTGGTAAAGAGGCCTAGTGGTTAGAGCGATGAGAAAATGTAGTTTCCTAAGTGAAAACTTGAGTTTCATGGTTTTGTTTAGTCCTATTTGACATGATCCAAGTGGATACAATCCATCTTGATTGTTTGAGTACAAGAACCCTAGTTGGGGGGGTCTTTTCCTTGAAGGAATAGTTGATTGGAAAGGTCCACTTAAAAGAGTATTTGAGAGAGTTGTGCTAAGTTGGTGGTAAAGAGGCCTAGTGGTTAGAGCAATAAGAAAATGGAGTTTCCTAAGTAAACTTGAGTTGCATGGTTTGGTTTAGTCCTATTTGACATGATCCAAGTGGATACAAGACCTCTTGATTGTTTGAGTACAACAACCCTAGTTGGGAGGGACTTTTCCTTGAAGGAATAGTGGATTGGAAAGGTCCACTTAAAGAGTATTTGAGAGAGTTGTGCTAAGTTAGTGGTTTGATCATCTAGTTAATCATCTAAAGAAGCTTCCCCTACTCACCAATTCCTCTAGAAATTGATATTGATTAGTTGTTGTCATCCTTTTTTTAACAGAGGATTTTATATCATCCCAGAGCTCACTTTATTATTGAATATGGGAACACGAGTCTATGTTGATATATTTTTCATTGAAAGATAAATACTGAGAGGTACCTATTCTGCCAAAATCATTTGAGACATGATCCCATCCTCATCTCTTATATCATATCTTTGGAAGTGAACTATTTGAAAAAATTCCTCAAAGAAATGTGGTCTCATTGTGATGGGATGCCATGAAAATCCATCACCATAGGCATTCGTCATGGCAATCCATCACTATGAGACCACATTTCCTTGGGGAATTTTTTCAAACAGTTCATTCCCTTATCTATGGCTTGTCATGGCATTCCGTCACCATGAGACCATATTTCTTTGAGGCATTTTTCCAAACAATTCGCTGCCTTGTCTATGTGTCTTTCTATAGAATGATACATAAAGATTTATTCACTTTCTTCTTCAAAAATCATGGTATGCAATCAAGATTTTTAAAATATGGGAAATTTTGTTTTTAGGTCCATCTTTGAACCCTTGATTCTACCAGGCTATGTAATGCTTTAGCCAATTATATGTTAAGGTGGCTAGAATTTTAAAATATCTCTACTTAGATGTGATTTTTTGTCCCTCAAGTCCTCAAATATTTGGGTAATGTGTTGCAAGTGGAAGAAACAAGGTCTACTCTTCCCCATCTTAACTCTAGGGTTTTTATATCTCTCAAATCTGATGAGTGTGTTCTACATATTTTGTTCTTTCAATTGAGCGATAATCAAACTAAACATGATATTGAAGTTTTGAGAGGTTTGAATACTTATTTTCTATGTAAAATGGATGGTCATCAAAGAAGGCATGGCCCAAAAATTCTTAAGAATATTAATAGACTTGTAGCTTAATAGAATTTCATCCTTGATTATGTAGGAAATAATAAAATAGACAATAGAAAAATTTACGAGAATGAATTGGATGCTTTAGATGAGATTCTTGACAAACTTGAGTACTCTCATTCTAGTGAGGCATATGTTGGTATCCTTGAATATATGCCTTTTGTCAACAGTGAGCTTGCTCTTCTTATTTTTTCCAAGGATAATTCTAGGTAATAAAAAAATGCCCAAGAGCTTGCCTTAGACAGATTGAAAGAGTTTAAGTTGTTTGTTAGTTTGGCTACACCTCCCATTGTTCCCCAAGCTCTACAAAACATTGAGTCTATGATTTTCAAAGACCTTCCCCATACACTTTTCATGAGTAAATCTAAGAGTAAAGATTCAATTTTATTAATTATCTATTCCAAGATGAAGCTACTATCTAGGGGGATTTTATCCCTAGGCCAAGTGTTGATGTGGATGGATGAAAAAAGAGAAAGCAACTTGACTCATGTGTTAATAATCACAACAGTGGAAAAAATGGAGAGGAAAAATAACCCAAATATTTTGATAGGTTGTACTATAAATGAAAATAGGATGCAATAATTGGAATGCTAGACTTTGGAATCTTCTGGAAAGAATTAATTTAAAGATCCTCTTACAATAATAGGCTTAAAATGGATTTCTTTCTCTTTCAAGAAACTAAAGCTATTAATTTGTCTTGAGAGAGTCTAACTTTTTTCAATAATCATATTTGGGGAAAGGTGGTGCAACTATTCTAGTTGGGCTAGTATGGGCTCCCATTATTATTGATTCTATGTGTTCTCCTTTCAATAGGGTAGCTTGTGTGATTGTGAAAAAGGATGATGTCTAGTTTGGGGCCCAAATGTCATAGCATAGACAAGGCGGTGAACTGTGATTCTCACTTGCAAACAATTGACATGCATTCTAGCTGGTGATTCTCACAAGAAAAAAATAGAGTCACTAATAATGGAGTTCCAATGTGATTGAAAGCACTGATTTATGGTTTGTCCCACTGACATTGACGAAAAATATACAAAATACAATCACAAAGAGTAATGTTCACAAACCAAATCAAATAAAAAACCCTATAGCACTATGATTCATAAATTTCAGATGAAATATATAGACCATTTTGTCGATAGATGAGATGCAGAGGCCTTCACGGAAAAACAAATCACAAAAATTCCAATTTTTGTAGCCAAACAAGCTCAATCTGTGGCTTCCTGCAACCTTTCCTTCGCTGGTGCGCAACTCACTTCTCCAATTTGATGAGCTAGGTGTTTAGATTATGTCAATTAAAATGAAAATTGTGGTGCCATGTATAATTATTATAATATATATTAATATATTATAGTATTAATATAATGGGTAAGTGCACCAAGATGGTTCCCAAAAAGGGGGCTTAAGTGACCACTTTTTTTCTGAAATCAGGAAATGTTGACCTTGGATGTGAAATTGAAGATAGTTACACTCAAAATTTTGAGATGGAACAAAAACAAGGATCGAAGTGCTTTGAATCTACTTTCTAAACTACTAATTTATTTTGAAAATGGTTGAGATTAAGGGGTTCAACAAAGGGATGTACGCAAATTGGTGTTGCTTTTTTCAAAGAAACATAATATAGCAACTCTTGTATGACCTGAGCATGATGAACTTTTTTTTAGTATTTTTAAAATCGCTATGGTTAGAAGTTAGCTAATAGCATCTAGTTGATGCAAAAAAATTCTGATAATTTTTTGATGAATATTTGATTTTTTACTAATTTTCTAAGTGGGCACTTCCTAAAAAGAAGAATTTTGGCTGTGCTCCCCCTACAAATTTTGGAAAGTAATAGATTTTTTT